>JAVLUX010000019.1:17722500-18010000 GCA_032164185.1 Moxostoma hubbsi
GTGTGAAATATGTCAACCCCTAAGTCTCTACGATGTTCTGGTTCAAAGATATGTGATTTGTTACTTGGTTGCTAGGTTAACCACATCTGGTTGCTAGGCAGTTTACCAGAGTGATACATATCAAGCCTCCTTTCCATCCTGAGTGAAATAAGTGAAACAGGAAGTCTGTATGATTTTCTGGTGCAGAGATATGTGATTTGTTATTTGGTTGCTAGGGTAACCCTGTCTGGTTGCTATGCAGTTACCAGGGTGATACTTATCAAGCCTCCTTTCCATCCTGAGTGAATTAAGTCAACCCAGAAGTCTCTACGATTTTCTGAAGCAGAAATATATGATTTGTTACTTGGTTGCTAGGGTAACCCAATCTGGTTGCTAGGCAGTTACCAGAGTGATGCATATCAAGGCTACTTTCCATTCTGAGTGAAATAAGTCAACCCGGAAGTCTCTCTGATTTTCTGTTGCAGAGATATGTGATTTGTTACTTGGTTGCTAGGGTAATCACATCTGGTTGCTAGGCAGTTACCAGAGTGATAAATATCAAGGCTACTTTCCATCTTGAGTGAAATAAGTGAAACAGGAAGTCACTACGATTTTCTGGTGCAGAGATATGTGATTTGTTACTTGGTTGCTAGGGTAACCCCATCTGGTTGCTAGGCAGTTACCAGAGTGATACATATCAAGGCTACTTTCCATCCTGAGTGAAATAAGTGAAACAGGAAGTCTGTATGATTTTCTGGTGCAGAGATATGTGATTTGTTACTTGGTTGCTAGGGTAACCCCATCTGGTTGCTAGGCAGTTACCAGAGTGATACATATCAAGGCTACTTTCCATCCTGAGTGAAATAAGTGAAACAGGAAGTCTGTATGATTTTCTGGTGCAGAAATATGTGATTTGTTATTTGGTTGCTAGGGTAACCCTGTCTGGTTGCTATGCAGTTACCAGGGTGATACTTATCAAGCCTCCTTTCCATACTGAGTGAATCAAGTCAACCTGGAAGCTACTATACTGTGGCTTTGAAGATTTTAGGTCATTACTTATTGGCTGCTTGATAAAAGAAATCCTCTGAGGGAGAGAGAGAGGGAGAGGCGCAGGGCTGACAGGCCCTTTTTCGTCTGTGTGTGTGAAAACGTCAGTTGGGATTTAAATTTCTGAACATTCCGCAATGTTAATCAATGGGAGTTTTTCCGAGTTTTGATCGTCATTTTTAGGAAAACTGTAAGTCCGATCAGTTAGAAAAGATATAGCACACTATTCGGGATTAGTCTGAAGGTCTGTGCCGAGTTTGGTGCATGTAGCTTAAAAGCTCTAGGAGGAGTTACATTTAGAAATTTAGTCTCAGAATAATAATAATAATAACTAGATTAAAAAGTTTGAGTACAAACTTTAGGTTGGCTTGAGAAAGCCTAGCATAAAGTTTGAAGTAGTTGTAAAAGTTTGAAGATTTATGGTTTCTAGTTTGATGTAATTATAAGTAGTAGTTTTCAAAGTTCAAAGTTTAGAGATTATAAAACCATTCAGTCTATCAGATAGATAGATAGATAGATAGATAGATAGTTATTGACCATCAGATAGATAGATAGATAGATAGATAGTTATTGACCATCAGATAGATAGATAGATAGATAGATAGATAGATAGTTATTGACCATCAGATAGATAGATAGATAGATAGATAGATAGTTATTGACCATCAGATAGATAGATAGATAGTTATTGACCATCAGATAGATAGATAGATAGATAGATAGATAGATATTGACCATTAGATAGATAGATAGATATTGATCCTCAGATAGATAGATAGATATTGACCCTCAGATAGATAGATAGATAGATAGATAGATAGATAGATAGATAGATAGAAAGATAGATTGATAGTCATTGACCCTTAGATAGATAGATAGATAGATATTGACCTTCAGATATATAGATAGATAGATAGTCATTGACCCTGAAATATAGATAGATAGAGTATGAACCACAGATAGATAGATAGATAGATAGATAGATAGATAGTTATTGACCCGCAGATAGTTAGATAGATAGATAGATATTGACCCTCAGATAGATAGATAGATAGATAGAGTATGACCCATAGATAGATAGATAGATAGATAGATATTGACCCTCAGATAGATAGATAGATAGATAGATAGTTATTGACCATCAGATAGATAGATAGATAGATAGATAGATAGTTATTGACCATCAGATAGATAGATAGATAGATATTGACCATTAGATAGATAGATAGAGATAGATAGATATTGATCCTCAGATAGATAGATAGATATTGACCCTCAGATAGATAGATAGATAGATAGATAGATAGATAGAAAGATAGAAAGACAGATTGATAGTCATTGACCCTTAGATAGATAGATATTGACCTTCAGATATATAGATAGATAGATAGTCATTGACCCTGAGATATAGATAGAGTATGAACCACAGACAGATAGATAGATAGATAGATAGAAAGATAGAAAGATAGATTGATAGTCATTGACCCTTAGATAGATAGATAGATATTGACCGTCAGATATATAGATAGACAGATAGTCATTGACCCTGAGATATAGATAGATAGAGTATGACCCACAGATAGATAGATAGATAGTTATTGACCCGCAGATAGATAGATAGATAGATAGATAGATATTGTCCATCAGAAAGATAGATAGATAGATAGATAGATAGACAGATAGACAGATAGATATATAATTTTTTACTTGGTTGCTAGGGTAACCCAATCTGGTTGCTAGGCAGTTTCCAGGGTGATCCTTATCAAGCCTCCTTTTCATTCTGAGTGAATAAAGTCAACCCGGAAGTCTCTATGATTTTCTGTTGCATAGATATGTGATTTGTTACTTGGTTGCTAGGGTAACCATATCTGGTTGATAGGCAGTTACCAGAGTGATATATATCAAGGCTACTTTCCATCTTGAGTAAAATAAGTGAAACAGGAAGTCTCTACGATTTTCTGGTGCAGAGTTATATGATTTGTTACTTGGTTGCTAGGGTAAGCCCTTGTCGTTGCTAGGCAGTTACCAGAGTGATACTTATCAAGCCTCCTTTCCATCCTGAGTGAATTATGTCAACCCGGAAGTCTCTACGATTTTCTGGTGCAGAGATATGTGATTTGTTAGTTGGTTGCTAGGGTAACCCCATCTGGTTGCTAGGCAGTTACTAAGGTGATACTCATAAGGCTCCTTGCAATCCTGTGTGAAATATGTCAACCCCTAAGTCTCTACGATGTTCTGGTTCAAAGATATGTGATTTGTTACTTGGTTGCTAAGGTAACCGCATCTGGTTGCTAGGCAGTTACCAGAGGGATACATATCAAAGCTACTTTCCATCCTGAGTGAAATAAGTGAAACAGGTAGTCTCTACGATTTTCTGGTGCAGAGATATGTGATTTGTTACTTGGTTGCTAGGGTAACCCCGTCTGGTTGCTAGGCAGTTACCAGAGTGATACATATCAAGGCTACTTTCCATCCTGAGTGAATAAAGTCAACCCGGAAGTCTCTATGATTTTCTGTTGCAGAGATATGTGATTTGTTACTTGGTTGCTAGGGTAATCACATCTGGTTGCTAGGCAGTTACCAGAGTGATACATATCAAGGCTGCTTTCCATCCTGAGTGAAATAAGTCAACCTGGAAGTCTCTTTGATTTTCTGTTGCAGAGATATGTGATTTGTTACTTGGTTGCTAGGGTAATCACATCTGGTTGCTAGGCAGTTACCAGAGTGATACATATCAAGGCTACTTTCCATCCTGAGTGAAATAAGTCAACCCGGAAGTCTCTCTGATTTTCTGTTGCAGAGATATGTGATTTGTTACTTGGTTGCTAGGGTAATCACATCTGGTTGCTAGGCAGTTACCAGAGTGATAAATATCAAGGCTACTTTCCATCTTGAGTGAAATAAGTGAAACAGGAAGTCACTACGATTTTCTGGTGCAGAAATATGTGATTTGTTACTTGGTTGCTAGGGTAACCCCATCTGGTTGCTAGGCAGTTACCAGAGTGATACATATCAAGGCTACTTTCCATCCTGAGTGAAATAAGTGAAACAGGAAGTCTGTATGATTTTCTGGTGCAGAGATATGTGATTTGTTACTTGGTTGCTAGGGTAACCCCATCTGGTTGCTAGGCAGTTACCAGAGTGATACATATCAAGGCTACTTTCCATCCTGAGTGAAATAAGTGAAACAGGATGTCTGTATGATTTTCTGGTGCAGAAATATGTGATTTGTTATTTGGTTGCTAGGGTAACCCTGTCTGGTTGCTATGCAGTTACCAGGGTGATACTTATCAAGCCTCCTTTCCATACTGAGTGAATCAAGTCAACCTGGAAGCTACTATACTGTGGCTATGAAGATTTTAGGTCATTACTTATTGGCTGCTTGATAAAAGAAATCCTCTGAGGGAGAGAGAGAAGGAGAGACGCAGGGCTGACAGGCCCTTTTT
Organism: Moxostoma hubbsi; assembly: GCA_032164185.1. Classification (NCBI taxonomy): domain Eukaryota; kingdom Metazoa; phylum Chordata; class Actinopteri; order Cypriniformes; family Catostomidae; genus Moxostoma; species Moxostoma hubbsi. The sequence continues at coordinate 17,726,973 of JAVLUX010000019.1, forward strand.
CGTCTGTGTGTGTGAAAACGTCAGTTGGGATTTAAATTTCTGAACATTCCGCAATGTTAATCAATGGGAGTTTTTCCGAGTTTTGATCATCATTTTTAGGAAAACCGTAAGTCCGATCAGTTAGAAAAGATATAGCACACTATTCGGGATTAGTCTGAAGGTCTGTGCCGAGTTTGGTGCATGTAGCTTAAAAGCTCTAGGAGGAGTTACATTTAGAAATTTAGTCTCAGAATAATAATAATAACTAGATTAAAAAGTTTGAGTACAAACTTTAGGTTGGCTTGAGAAAGCCTAGCATAAAGTTTGAAGTAGTTGTAAAAGTTTGAAGATTTACAGTTTCTAATTTGATGTAATTATAAGTAGTAGTTTTCAAAGTTCAAAGTTTAGAGATTATAAAACCATTCAGTCTATCAAATAGATAGATAGATAGATAGATAGATAGATAGATAGATAGATAGATAGATAGATATTGACCCTCAGATAGATAGATAGATAGATAGATATTGACCCTCAGATAGATAGATAGATAGATAGATGATAGATAGATAGATAGATATTGACCCTCAGATAGATAGATAGATAGTTATTGACCATCAGATAGATAGATAGATAGATAGATAGATAGATAGATAGATAGTTATTGACCATCAGATAGATAGATAAATAGATAGATAGATATTGACCATTAGATAGATAGATAGATAGATAGATAGATATTGATCCTCAGATAGATAGATAGATATTGACCCTCAGATAGATAGATAGATAGATAGAAAGATAGAAAGATAGAAAGATAGATTGATAGTCATTGACCCTTAGATAGATAGATAGATATTGACCGTCAGATAAATAGATAGATAGATAGTCATTGACCCTGAGATATAGATAGATAGAGTATGAACCACAGATAGATAGATAGATAGATAGATAGTTATTGACCCGCAGATAGTTAGATAGATAGATAGATAGATAGATAGATAGATATTGACCATCAGATAGATAGATAGATAGATAGAAAGATAGTCATTGACTCTTAGATAGATAGATAGATATTGACCGTCAGATTTATAGATAGACAGATAGTCATTGACCCTGAGATATAGATAGATAGAGTATGACCCACAGATAGATAGATAGATAGTTATTGACCCGCAGATAGTTAGATAGATAGATAGATAGATATTGACCCTCAGATAGATAGATAGATAGATAGATATTGACCCTCAGATAGATAGATAGATAGATAGATAGATAGATAATGACCCATAGATAGATAGATAGATAGATAGATAGATAGATAGATAGATAGATAGATATTGACCCTCAGATAGATAGATAGATAGATAGATAGATAGATAGATAGATAGATAGATATTGACCATTAGATAGATAGATAGATAGATAGATAGATAGATAGATAGATAGATATTGATCCTCAGATAGATAGATAGATATTGACCCTCAGATAGATAGATAGATAGATAGAAAGATAGAAAGATAGATTGATAGTCATTGACCCTTAGATAGATAGATAGATATTGACCGTCAGATAAATAGATAGATAGATAGTCATTGACCCTGAGATATAGATAGATAGAGTATGAACCACAGATAGATAGATAGATAGATAGATAGTTATTGACCCGCAGATAGTTAGATAGATAGATAGATAGATATTGACCATCAGATAGATAGATAGATAGATAGATAGATAGATAGATAGATAGATAGTCATTGACTCTTAGATAGATAGATAGATATTGACCGTCAGATATATAAATAGACAGATAGTCATTGACCCTGAGATATAGATAGATAGAGTATGACCCACAGATAGATAGATAGATAGTTATTGACCCGCAGATAGTTAGATAGATAGATAGATAGATAGATAGATATTGACCCTCAGATAGATAGATAGATAGATAGATAGATAGATAGATAGTGACCCTCAGATAGATAGATAGATAGATAGATAGATAGTTATTGACCATCAGATAGATAGATAGATAGATAGATAGTTATTGACCATCAGATAGATATATAGATAGATAGATAGATAGATAGATAGATAGATAGATAGATAGATAGATAGATAGATAGATAGATATATTGACCATTAGATAGATAGATAGATAGATAGATAGATAGATAGATAGATAGATAGATAGATAGATAGATAGATATTGATCCTCAGATAGATAGATAGATATTGACCCTCAGATAGATAGATAGATAGATAGATAGATAGATAGATAGAAAGATAGAAAGATAGATTGATAGTCATTGACCATTAGATAGATAGATAGATATTGACCGTCAGATATATAGATAGATAGATAGTCATTGACCCTGAGATATAGATAGATAGAGTATGAACCACAGATAGATAGATAGATAGATAGTTATTGATCCGCAGATAGTTAGATAGATAGATAGATAGATATTGACCCTCAGATAGATAGATAGATAGATAGATAGATAGATAGTCATTGACTCTTAGATAGATAGATAGATAGATAGATATTGACCGTCAGATATATAGATAGACAGATAGTCATTGACCCTGAGATATAGATAGATAGAGTATGACCCACAGATAGATAGATAGATAGTTATTGACCCGCAGATAGTTAGATAGATAGATAGATAGATATTGACCCTCAGATAGATAGATAGATAGATAGATAGATAGATAGATATTGACCATCAGAAAGATAGATAGATAGATAGATAGATAGATAGATAGACAGATAGACAGATAGATATATCATTTTTTACTTGGTTGCTAGGGTAACCCAATCTGGTTGCTAGGCAGTTTCCAGGGTGATCCTTATCAAGCCTACTTTTCATTCTGAGTGAATAAAGTCAACCCGGAAGTCTCTATGATTTTCTGTTGCATAGATATGTGATTTGTTACTTGGTTGCTAGGGTAACCATATCTGGTTGATAGGCAGTTACCAGAGTGATATATATCAAGGCTACTTTCCATCTTGAGTAAAATAAGTGAAACAGGAAGTCTCTACGATTTTCTGGTGCAGAGTTATGTGATTTGTTACTTGGTTGCTAGGGTAAGCCCTTGTCGTTGCTAAGCAGTTACCAGAGTGATACTTATCAAGCCTCCTTTCCATCCTGAGTGAATTATGTCAACCCGGAAGTCTCTACGATTTTCTGGTGCAGAGATATGTGATTTGTTAGTTGGTTGCTAGGGTAACCCCATCTGGTTGCTAGGCAGTTACTAAGGTGATACTCATAAGGCTCCTTGAAATCCTGTGTGAAATATGTCAACCCCTAAGTCTCTACGATGTTCTGGTTCAAAGATATGTGATTTGTTACTTGGTTGCTAGGGTAACCGCATCTGGTTGCTAGGCAGTTACCAGAGGGATACATATCAAGGCTACTTTCCATCCTGAGTGAAATAAGTGAAACAGGAAGTCTCTATGATTTTCTGGTGCAGAGATATGTGATTTGTTACTTGGTTGCTAGGGTAAACACATCTGGTTGCTAGGCAGTTACCAAAGTGATACTCATAAGGCTCCTTGCAATCCTGTGTGAAATATGTCAACCCCTAAGTCTCTACGATGTTCTGGTTCAAAGATATGTGATTTGTTACTTGGTTGCTAAGGTAACCCTGTCTGGTTGCTATGCAGTTACCAGAGTGATACATATCAAGGCTACTTTCCATCCTGAGTGAAATAAGTGAAACAGGTAGTCTCTACGATTTTCTGGTGCAGAGATATGTGATTTGTTACTTGGTTGCTAGGGTATCCCCGTCTGGTTGCTAGGCAGTTACCAGAGTGATATATATCAACGCTACTTTCCATTCTGAGTGAAATAAGTCAACCCGGAAGTCTCTCTGATTTTCTGTTGCAGAGATATGTGATTTGTTACTTGGTTGCTAGGGTAATCACATCTGGTTGCTAGGCAGTTACCAGAGTGATACATATCAAGGCTACTTTCCATTCTGAGTGAAATAAGTCAACCCGGAAGTCTCTCTGATTTTCTGTTGCAGAGATATGTGATTTGTTACTTGGTTGCTAGGGTAATCACATCTGGTTGCTAGGCAGTTACCAGAGTGATACATATCAAGGCTACTTTCCATCCTGAGTGAAATAAGTCAACCCGGAAGTCTCTCTGATTTTCTGTTGCAGAGATATGTGATTTGTTACTTGGTTGCTAGGGTAATCACATCTGGTTGCTAGGCAGTTACCAGAGTGATACATATCAAGGCTACTTTCCATCTTGAGTGAAATAAGTGAAACAGGAAGTCACTACGATTTTCTGGTGCAGAGATATGTGATTTGTTACTTGGTTGCTAGGGTAACCCCATCTGGTTGCTAGGCAGTTACCAGAGTGATACATATCAAGGCTACTTTCCATCCTGAGTGAAATAAGTGAAACAGGAAGTCTGTATGATTTTCTGGTGCAGAAATATGTGATTTGTTATTTGGTTGCTAGGGTAACCCAGTCTGGTTGCTATGCAGTTACCAGGGTGATACTTATCAAGCCTCCTTTCCATACTGAGTGAATCGAGTCAACCTGGAAGCTACTATACTGTGGCTATGAAGATTTTAGGTCATTACTTATTGGCTGCTTGATAAAAGAAATCCTCTGAGGGAGAGAGAGAGAGAGAGACGCAGGGCTGACAGGCCCTTTTTTGTCTGTGTGTGTGAAAACGGCAGTTGGGATTTAAATTTCTGAACATTCCGCAATGTTAATCAATGGGAGTTTTTCCGAGTTTTGATCGTCATTTTTAGGAAAACCGTAAGTCCGATCAGTTAGAAAAGATATAGCACACTATTCGGGATTAGTCTGAAGGTCTGTGCCGAGTTTGGTGCATGTAGCTTAAAAGCTCTAGGAGGAGTTACATTTAGAAATTTAGTCTCAGAATAATAATAATAATAACTAGATTAAAAAGTTTGAGTACAAACTTTAGGTTGGCTTGAGAAAGCCTAGCATAAAGTTTGAAGTAGTTGTAAAAGTTTGAAGATTTACGGTTTCTAGTTTGATGTAATTATAAGTAGTAGTTTTCAAAGTTCAAAGTTTAGAGATTATAAAACCATTCAGTCTATCAAATAGATTAGATAGATAGATAGATAGATAGATAGATAGATAGATAGATAGATAGATAGATAGAGTATGACCCACAGATAGATAGATAGATAGATAGATAGATAGATAGATAGATAGATAGATAGATAGATAGATAGATAGAGTATGACCCACAGATAGATAGATAGATAGATAGATAGATAGATAGATATTGACCATCAGATAGATAGATAGATAGATAGATAGATAGAGTATGACCCACAGATAGATAGATAGATAGATATTCACCATCAGATAGATAGATAGATAGATAGATAGAGTATGACCCACAGATAGATAGATAGATAGATATTGACCATCAGATAGATAGATCGATAGATAGAGTATGACCCACAGATAGATAGATAGATAGATAGATAGATAGATAGATAGATAGATAGATAGATAGATAGATAGATAGATAGATAGATAGATAGATATTGACCCTCAGATAGATAGATAGATAGATAGATAGATAGAGTATGACCCACAGATAGATAGATAGATAGATAGATAGATAGATAGATAGATAGATAGATAGATAGATATTGACCATCAGATAGATAGATAGAGTTATTGACCATCAGATAGACAGATAGATAGATAGATAGATAGATAGATATTGATCCTCAGATAGATAGATAGATATTGATCCTCAGATAGATAGATAGATAGATATTGACCCTCAGATAGATAGATAGATAGATAGTCATTGACCCTTAGATAGATAGATAGATATTGACCGTCAGATCTATATAGGTAGATAGATAGTCATTGACCCTGAGATATAGATAGATAGAGTATGACCCACAGATAGATAGATTGATAGTTATTGACCCTCAGATAGATAGATAGATAGATAGATAGATATTGACCCTCAGATAGATAGATAGATAGATAGATAGATAGATAGATAGATAGATAGATAGATATTGACCCTCAGATAGATAGATAGATAGATATTGACCCTCAGATAGATAGATAGATAGATAGATAGATATTGACCCTCAGATAGATAGATAGATAGATAGATAGATAGATAGATAGATATTAACCCTCAGATAGATAGACAGTTCGAAAGATAGATATAGATAGACTGATAAATAGACAGACAGACAGACAGATAGATAGATAGATTCTTGCTACCCTGAGTCCCATGAACAAAACCAGAAGTCTTTATTTTGTTCTGGTGCAGAGATATGTAATTTGTTACTTGGTTGCTATGGTAACCCTATCTGGTTGCTAGGCAGTTACCAGAGTAATACATATCAAGGCTACTTTCCATCATGAGTGAAATAAGTCAACCTGGAAGTCTCTACGATTTCTGTTAAATAGATATGTGATTTGTTACTTGGTTGCTAGGCTATCCCCATCTGGTTGCTAGGCAGTTACCAAAGTGTTACTCATAAGGCTCCTTGCAATCCTGAGTGAAATATGTCAACCCCTAAGTCTCTACGATGTTCTGGTTCAAAGATATGTGAATTGTTACTTGGTTGCTAGGGTAACCCTGTCTGGTTGCTATGCAGTTACCAGGGTGATACTTATCAAGCCTCCTTTCCATCTTGAGTGAATAAAGTCAACCCGCAAGTCTGTATGATTTAATGGTGCAGAGATATGTGATTTGTTATTTGGTTGCTAGGGTAACCCTGTCTGGTTGCTATGCAGTTACCAGGGTGATCCTTATCAAGCCTCCTTTCCATCCTGAGTGAATTAAGTCAACCCAGATGTCTCTACGGTTTTCTGGAGAAGAAATATATGATTTGTTACTTGGTTGCTAGGGTACCCAATCTGGTTGCTAGGCAGTTACCAGAGTGATGCATATCAAGGCTACTTTCCATCCTGAGTGAAATAAGTGAAACAGGAAGTCTCTACGATTTTCTGGTGCAGAGATATGTGATTTGTAACTTGGTTGCTAGGGTAACCCCATCTGGTTGCTAGGCAGTTACCAAAGTGATACTCATAAGGCTCCTTGCAATCCTGAGTGAAATATGTCAACCCCTAAGTCTCTACGATGTTCTGGTTAAAAGATATGTGATTTGTTACTTGGTTGCTAGGGTAACCATATCTGGTTGCTATGCAGTAACCAGGGTGATACATATCAAGCCTCCTTTCCATCCTGAGTGAATAAAGTCAACCCGGAAGTCTGTATGAATTTCTGGTGCAGAGAAATGTGATTTGTTATTTGGTTGCTAGGGTAACCCTTTCTGGTTGCTATGCAGTTACCAGGGTGATGACTTGTCAAGCCTCCTTTCCATCCTGAGTGAATTAAGTCAACCCGGAAGTCTGTATGAATTTCTGGTGCAGAGATATGTGATTTGTTATTTGGTTGCTAGGGTAACCCTGTCTGGTTGCTATGCAGTTACCAGGGTGATAACTTGTCAAGCCTCCTTTCCATCCTGAGTGAATTAAGTCAACCCGGATTCTGTATGAATTTCTGGTGCAGAGATATGTGATTTGTTATTTGGTTGCTAGGGTAACCCTGTCTGGTTGCTATGCAGTTACCAGGGTGATACATATCAAGGCTACTTTCCATCCTGTGTGAAATATGTCAACTCCTAAGTCTCTACGATGTTCTGGTTCAAAGATATGTGATTTGTTACTTGGTTGCTAGGGTAACCACATCTGGTTGCTAGGCAGTTACCAGAGTGATACATATCAAGCCTCCTTTCCATCCTGAGTGAAATAAGTGAAACAGGAAGTCTCTATGATTTTCTGGTGCAAAGATATGTGATTTGTTACTTGGTTGCTAGGGTAACCCCATCTGGTTGCTAGGCAGTTACCAAGGTGACAGCCAACAATGCTCCTTGCAATCCTGAGTGAAATAAGTCAACCCAGATTTCTCTGTGATTTTCTAGTACAGATATATGTGATTTGTTTCTTGGTTGCTAGGGTAACCCCATCTGGTTGCTAGGCAGTTACCAAGGTGACAGGCAACATTGCTCCTTGCCATCCTGAGTGAAATAAGTCAACCCGTAAGTCTCTGTGATTTTCTTGTGCAGAGATATGTGATTTGTTACTTGGTTGCTAAGGTAACCCTATCTGGTTGCTAGGCAGTTACCAAGGTGACAGGCAACAATGCTCCTTGCCATCCTGAGTGAAATAAGTCAACCCGAAAGTCTCTACGTCATTCTGATCCTAAGATACACATCTTAGTGATTTTGAATGGATGTCAATGGTTCTTTGTTGCTAGGGTGCTTTAAATGGTTGCTAGGGCGTGGCTAAGTAGTTCACATGATGAAAGCTGAAGACTGATTACTCACCCAATGAAAACAAAGCAACTATCATGTCTCTAGGACATTCTGATCTGAAGATATCTTACTGTAAATGAAATCAATAAATGTGGTTGCTAGGGTGCTCTAAATTGTTGCTAGGGAGTGGCTTGGCAGCTGCCAATGATGAATCTCCAAAGGCTGCTTGTCAATATGAATGATATAAACCAACTCCCATGCTTCTGTGACATTCAGAATGGAAGATATCTCTCTATGGATTTTGGTTGCTAAGGTGCTCGAAAATGGTTGCTAGGGAGGGGCTAGGAAGTGTTGAGGGGATTCATGATTGGCTGTTTTACTGCCCCAAGTCAAACGAGACCACCCTCGTGTTTCTATGATAATTCAGTCCGGAGAAATCCCTTTGATCTTTTTCAAAGGAAGTCTATGGGAATTGTTGCTAAGGTGCTGTAAATGGTTGCTAGGGCGTGGCTTGATAGCTTCACAATGATCCTGAGAGACTGATTGGTCGTCTGAGTAAAATGAGCCCGCCCCCTTGTCTGTAAGACACTGTGATCCAGAGTTATGTTCAATACAAAATCTACCATAGACTTAACATTGGGGCAAATTTGGGCAGCTCCTGCCCCCCAGGGGTGCAACTTTTACCCCATTGTGAGGTACGTTCTCACAGAGCCTGTCAGCCTCTTCAAATGAGGTAAATCACACGTCTCTGCGAAATCCTCGCTCTGAGCTATGACTCGTCAAAATTCGGCTCAATGTTAAGTCAATGGGATTGTTTGCCCAATTTTTTGCCCCTGGGGCAAACACCGTACCCCCGATCGCTTATAAAAGTCATAGCACACCATTCCCAAATAATCCGCACGATTTGACGCCTTATTCGTGGGTCAGCGACCAAAAATTTTTGCAAAAAATTCCATTGACTTACATTGGGGCAATTTTGGGCAGCTCCTGCCCCCCAGGGGTAAAACTTTTACCCCATTGTGAGGTATGTTCTCACAGAGCCTGTCAGCCTCTTCAAATGTGGTAAATCACATGTCTCTGCGAAATCCTCGCTCTGAGCTATGACTCGTCAAAGTTCGGCTCAATGTTAAGTCAATGGGATTTTTTGCCCAATTTTTTGCCCCTGGGGCAAACACCGTACCCCCGATCGTTTAGAAAAGATATAGCACACTATTCGGGATTAGTCTGAAGGTCTGTGCCGAGTTTGGTGCATGTAGCTTAAAAGCTCTAGGAGGAGTTAGATTTAGAAATTTAGTCTCAGAATAATAATAATAATAATAATAAGTTTAAATAGGATTTCAGTAAGTTGGCTTTCTCAAGCCAACCTAATAATAATAAGTTTAAATAGGATTTCAGTAAGTTGGCTTTCTCAAGCCAACCTAATAACTAGATTAAAAAGTTTGAGTACAAACTTTAGGTTGGCTTGAGAAAGCCTAGCATAAAGTTTGAAGTAGCTTTAAAAGTTTGAAGATTTAAGGTTTTTAGTTTGATGTAATTATTAGTAGTTTTCAAAGTTCAAAGTTTAGAGATTATAAAACTATTCAGTCTATCAAATAGATTAGATAGATAGATAGATAGATAGATAGATAGATAGATAGATAGATAGATAGATAGATAGATAGATAGATAGATAGATATTGACCCTCAGATAGATAGATAGATAGATAGATAGATAGATAGATAGATAGATAGATATTGACCCTCAGAGAGATAGATAGATAGATAGATAGATAGATAGATAGATAGATAGATATTGATCCTCAGATAGATAGATAGATAGATAGATATTGACCCTCAGATAGATAGATAGATAGATAGATAGATAGATAGATAGATAGATAGATAGATAGATAGATATTGACCCTCAGATAGATAGATAGATAGATAGATAGATAGATAGATAGATATTGACCCTCAGATAGATAGATAGATAGATAGATGGATAGATATTGACCCTCAGATAGATAGATAGATAGATAGATAGATAGATATTGACCCTCAGATAGATAGATAGATGGATAGATAGATATTGACCCTCAGATAGATAGATAGATAGATAGAGACCCTCAGATAGATAGATAGATAGATAGATATTGACCCATAGATAGATAGATAGATAGATAGATATTAACCCTCAGATAGATAGATAGTTTGAAAGATAGATATAGATAGATTGATAAATAGACAGACAGACAGACAGATAGATAGATAGATAGATCCTTGCAACCCTGAGTCCCATGAACAAAACCAGAAGTCTTTATGTTGTTCTGGTGCAGAGATATGTAATTTGTTACTTGGTTGCTAGGGTAACCCCATCTGGTTGCTAGGCAGTTACCAGAGTAATACATATCAAGGCTACTTTCCATCATGAGTGAAATAAGTCAAGCTGGAAGTCTCTACGATTTTCTGTTAAATAGATATGTGATTTGTTACTTGGTTGCTAGGCTATCCCCATCTGGTTGCTAGGCAGTTACCAAAGTGTTACTCATAAGGCTCCTTGCAATCCTGAGTGAAATATGTCAACCCCTAAGTCTCTACGATGTTCTGGTTCAAAGATATGTGAATTGTTACTTGGTTGCTAGGGTAACCCTGTCTGGTTGCTATGCAGTTACCAGGGTGATACTTATCAAGCCTCCTTTCCATCTTGAGTGAATAAAGTCAACCCGCAAGTCTGTATGATTTAATGGTGCAGAGATATGTGATTTGTTATTTGGTTGCTAGGGTAACCCTGTCTGGTTGCTATGCAGTTACCAGGGTGATACTTATCAAGCCTCCTTTCCATCCTGAGTGAATTAAGTCAACCCAGATGTCTCTACGATTTTCTGGAGCAGAAATATATGATTTGTTACTTGGTTGCTAGGGTAACCCAATCTGGTTGCTAGGCAGTTACCAGAGTGATGCATCTCAAGGCTACTTTCCATTCTGAGTGAAATAAGTGAAACAGGAAGTCTCTACGATTTTCTGGTGCTGAGATATGTGATTTGTTAGTTGGTTGCTAGGGTAACCCTGTCTGGTTGCTAGGCAGTTACCAAGGTGATACTCATAAGGCTCCTTGCAATCCTGTGTGAAATATGTCAACCCCTAAGTCTCTACCATGTTCTGGTTCAAAGATATGTGATTTGTTACTTGGTTGTTAGGGTAACCACATCTGGTTGCTAGGCAGTTACCAGAGTGATACATATCAAGCCTCCTTTCCATCCTGAGTGAAATAAGTCAAACAGGAAGTCTCTATGATTTTCTTGTGCAGAGATATGTGATTTATTACTTGGTTGCTAGGGTAACCCTGTCTGGTTGCTATGCAGTTACCAGGGTGATTCTTGTCAAGCCTCCTTTCCATCCTGAGTGAATCAAGTCAACCTGGAAGCTACTATACTGTGGCTATGAAGATTTTCGGTCATTACTTATTGGCTGCTTGATAAAATAAATCCTCTGAGGGAGAGAGAGAGGGAGAGACGCAGGGCTGACAGGCCCTTTTGTGTCTGTGTGTGTGAAAACGTCAGTTGGGATTTAAATTTCTGAACATTCCGCAATGTTAAGTCAATGGGAGTTTTTCCGAGTTTTGATCGTCATTTTTAGGAAAACCGTAAGTCCAATCAGTTAGAAAAGATATAGCACACTATTCGGGATTAGTCTGAAGGTCTGTGCCGAGTTTGGTGCATGTAGCTTAAAAGCTCTAGGAGGAGTTAGATTTAGAAATTTAGTCTCAGAAGAATAATAACTAGATTAAAAAGTTTGAGTACAAACTTTAGGTTGGCTTGAGAAAGCCTAGCATAAAGTTTGAAGTAGTTGTAAAAGTTTGAAGATTTACGGTTTCTAGTTTGATGTAATTATAAGTAGTAGTTTTCAAAGTTCAAAGTTTAGAGATTATAAAACCATTCAGTCTATCAAATAGATTAGATAGATAGATATATATAGATAGATAGATAGATAGATAGATAGATAGATAGATAGATAGATAGATAGATATTGACCCTCGATAGATAGATAGATAGATAGATAGATAGATAGATAGATAGATAGATAGATAGATAGATAGATAGATAGATAGAGTATGACCCACAGATAGATAGATGAATAGATAGATAGATATTGACCATCAGATAGATAGATCGATAGATAGATCGATAGATAGATCGATAGATAGAGTATGACCCACAGATAGATAGATAGATAGATAGATAGATAGATAGATAGATAGATATTGACCCTCAGATAGATAGATAGATAGATAGATAGATAGATAGATAGATAGATAGATAGATAGAGTATGACCCACAGATAGATAGATATTGACCCTCGATAGATAGATAGATAGATAGATAGATAGATAGATAGATAGATAGATAGATAGACAGATAGATAGATAGATAGAGTATGACCCACAGATAGATAGATAGATAGATAGATAGATAGATAGATAGATAGATAGATAGATAGATAAAGTATGACCCACAGATAGATAGATAGATAGATATTGACCATCAGATAGATAGATAGATAGATAGATAGATAGATAGATAGAGTATGACCCACAGATAGATAGATAGATAGATAGATAGATAGATAGATAGATAGATAGATAGATAGATAGATAGATAGATATTGACCCTCAGATAGATAGATAGATAGATAGATCGATAGATAGAGTATGACCCACAGATAGATAGATATTGACCCTCGATAGATAGATAGATAGATAGATAGATAGATAGATAGATAGATAGATAGATAGATAGATAGATAGAGTATGACCCACAGATAGATAGATAGATAGATATTCACCATCAGATAGATAGATAGATAGATAGATAGATAGATAGATAGATAGATAGAGTATGACCCACAGATAGATAGATAGATAGATATTGACCATCAGATAGATAGATAGATAGATAGATAGATAGATAGATAGATAGATAGATAGATAGATAGATAGAGTATGACCCACAGATAGATAGATAGATAGATATTCACCATCAGATAGATAGATAGATAGATAGATAGATAGATAGATAGATAGATAGATAGATAGATAGATAGATAGAGTATGACCCACAGATAGATAGATAGATAGATAGATATTGACCATCAGATAGATAGATAGATAGATAGATAGATAGATAGATAGATAGATAGATAGATAGATAGATAGATAGATAGAGTATGACCCACAGATAGATAGATAGATAGATAGATAGATAGAGTATGACCCAAAGATAGATAGATAGATAGATAGATAGATAGATAGATAGATAGATAGATAGATAGATAGATAGATAGATATTGACCCTCAGATAGATAGATAGATAGATAGATAGATAGATAGATAGATAGATAGATAGATAGATAGATAGAGTATGACCCACAGATAGATAGATAGATAGATAGATAGATAGATAGATAGATAGATAGATAGATAGATATTGACCATCAGATAGATAGATAGAGTTATTGACCATCAGATAGATAGATAGATAGATAGATAGATAGATAGATAGATAGATAGATAGATAGATAGATAGATAGATAGATAGATAGATAGATAGATATTGATCCTCAGATAGATAGAGAGATATTGATCCTCAGATAGATAGATAGATATTGACCCTCAGATAGATAGATAGATAGTCATTGACCCTTAGATAGATAGATAGATAGATAGATAGATAGATAGATAGATAGATAGATATTGACCGTCAGATCTATATAGGTAGATAGATAGTCATTGACCCTGAGATATAGATAGATAGAGTATGACCCACAGATAGATAGATAGATAGTTATTGACCCTCAGATAGATAGATAGATAGATAGATAGATAGATAGATAGATAGATAGTTAGATAGATAGATAGATAGATATATAGATAGATAGATATTGACCCTCAGATAGATAGATAGATAGATAGATAGATAGATAGATAGATAGATAGATAGATAGATAGATAGATAGGTAGATAGATAGATAGATATTGACCCTCAGATAGATAGATAGATAGATAGATATTGACCCTCAGATAGATAGATAGATAGATAGATAGATAGATATTGACCCTCAGATAGATAGATAGATAGATAGATAGATAGATAGATAGATAGATAGATAGATATTGACCCTCAGATAGATAGATAGATAGATATTGACCCTCAGATAGATAGATAGATAGATAGATAGATAGATAGATAGATAGATATTGACCCTCAGATAGATAGATAGATAGATAGATAGATATTAACCCTCAGATAGATAGACAGTTCGAAAGATAGATATAGATAGACTGATAAATAGACAGACAGACAGACAGATAGATAGATAGATCCTTGCTACCCTGAGTCCCATGAACAAAACCAGAAGTCTTTATGTTGTTCTGGTGCAGAGATATGTAATTTGTTACTTGGTTGCTATGGTAACCCCATCTGGTTGCTAGGCAGTTACCAGAGTAATACATATCAAGGCTACTTTCCATCATGAGTGAAATAAGTCAACTCGGAAGTCTCTACGATTTTCTGTTAAATAGATATGTGATTTGTTACTTGGTTGCTAGGCTATCCCCATCTGGTTGCTAGGCAGTTACCAAAGTGTTACTCATAAGGCTCCTTGCAATCCTGTGTGAAATATGTCAACCAATAAGTCTCTACGAAGTTTTGGTTCAAAGATATGTGATTTATTACTTGGTTGCTAGGGTAACCCTGTCTGGTTGCTATGCAGTTACCAGGGTGATAACTTGTCAAGCCTCCTTTCCATCCTGAGTGAATAAAGTCAACCCGCAAGTCTGTATGATTTTCTGGTGCAGAGATATGTGATTTGTTATTTGGTTGCTAGGGTAACCCTGTCTGGTTGCTATGCAGTTACCAGGGTGATACTTATCAAGCCTCCTTTCCATCCTGAGTGAATTAAGTCAACCCAGATGTCTCTACGATTTTCTGGTGCAGAAATATATGATTTGTTATTTGGTTGCTAGGGTAACCCATCTGGTTGCTAGGCAGTTACCAGAGTGATGCATATCAAGGCTACTTTCCATCCTGTGTGAAATATGTCAACCCCTAAGTCTCTACGATGTTCTGGTTCAAAGATATGTGATTTGTTACTTGGTTGCTAGGGTAACCACATCTGGTTGCTATGCAGTTACCAGAGTGATACATATCAAGCCTACTTTCCATCCTGAGTGAAATAAGTGAAACAGGAAGTCTTTATGATTTTCTGTTGCAGAGATATGTGATTTGTTACTTGGTTGCTAGGGTAACCACATACGGTTGCTAGGCAGTTACCAGAGTGATACATATCAAGGCTACTTTCCATCCTGAGTGAAATAAGTGAAACAGGAAGTCTCTACGATTTTCTGGTGCAGAGATATGTGATTTGTTACTTGGTTGCTAGGGTAATCACATCTGGTTGCTAGGCAGTTACCAGAGTGATACATATCAAGGCTACTTTCCATCCTGAGTGAAATAAGTCAACCCGGAAGTCTCTCTGATTTTCTGTTGCAGAGATATGTGATTTGTTACTTGGTTGCTATGGTAATCACATCTGGTTGCTAGGCAGTTACCAGAGTGATACATATCAAGGCTACTTTCCATCCTGAGTGAAATAAGTGAAACAGGAAGTCTCTACGATTTTCTGGTGCAGATATATGTGATTTGTTACTTGGTTGCTAGGGTAACCCCGTCTGGTTGCTAGGCAGTTACCAGAGTGATACATATCAAGGCTACTTTCCATCCTGAGTGAATCAAGTCAATCCGGAAGTCTGTATGATTTTCTGATGCAGAGATATGTGATTTGTTACTTGGTTGCTAGGGTAATCACATCTGGTTGCTAGGCAGTTACCAGAGTGATACATATCAAGGCTAATTTCCATCCTGAGTGAAATAAGTCAACCCGGAAGTCTCTCTGATTTTCTGTTGCAGAGATATGTGATTTGTTACTTGGTTGCTAGGGTAATCACATCTGGTTGCTAGGCAGTTACCAGAGTGATACATATCAAGGCTACTTTCCATCCTGAGTGAAATAAGTGAAACAGGAAGTCTCTACGATTTTCTGGTGCAGATATATGTGATTTGTTACTTGGTTGCTAGGGTAACCCCGTCTGGTTGCTAAGCAGTTACCAGAGTGATACATATCAAGGCTACTTTCCATCCTGAGTGAAATAAGTCAACCCGGAAGTCTCTCTGATTTTCTGTTGCAGAGATATGTGATTTGTTACTTGGTTGCTAGGGTAATCACATCTGGTTGCTAGGCAGTTACCAGAGTGATACATATCAAGGCTACTTTCCATCCTGAGTGAAATAAGTGAAACAGGAAGTCTCTACGATTTTCTGGTGCAGAGATATGTGATTTGTTAGTTGGTTGCTAGGGTAACCCCATCTGGTTGCTTGGCAGTTACCAGGGTGATACTTATCAAGCCTCCTTTCCATACTGAGTGAATCAAGTCAACCTGGAAGCTACTATACTGTGGCTATGAAGATTTTAGGTCATTACTGATTGGCTGCTTGATAAAAGAAATCCTCTGAGGGAGAGAGAGAGGGAGAGACGCAGGGCTGACAGGCCCTTTTTCGTCTGTGTGTGTGAAAACGTCAGTTGGGATTTAAATTTCTGAACATTCCGCAATGTTAATCAATGGGAGTTTTTCCGAGTTTTGATCGTCATTTTTAGGAAAACCGTAAGTCCGATCAGTTAGAAAAGATATAGCACACTATTCGGGATTAGTCTGAAGGTCTGTGCCGAGTTTGGTGCATGTAGCTTAAAAGCTCTAGGAGGAGTTACATTTAGAAATTTAGTCTCAGAATAATAATAATAATAATAATAAGTTTAAATAGGATTTCAGTAAGTTGGCTTTCTCAAGCCAACCTAATAATATTAAGTTTAAATAGGATTTCAGTAAGTTGGCTTTCTCAAGCCAACATAATAATAAGTTTAAATAGGATTTCAGTAAGTTGGCTTTCTCAAGCCAACCTAATGACAAATATCAATAAATTCATGTTTAAAGGAGTAGTTCACCCAAAAATGAAAATTCTTATTATTTACTCTTTCTTCTGCTGAACACAAACAAAGTTTTTAGAAGAATATTTCAGCTCTGTAGATCCATACAATGCAAATTAATGGTGGACAGAAGTTTGAATGTCATAAAGCATAAAGGAAATGTAAATCCAAACGACTCCAGTGATTAAATCCATGTCTTCAGAAGCAATATTATAGGTGTGGGTGAGAAACACCCAAGTCCATTTTTTTATTTATCTTTTTACTGTAAATCGCCACTTTCTCATTCTTCTTCTTTTGTTTTTGGCAATTCATCTGTCATTTTTAAATTGAACATGAATGTACTGAAATGTATAATGATTTGCCTTAAATGTAGGCTAACTGATGATGATGAATGATGTTGAATTTTAAGTTTGCTTATATTTTGACATAATAAAATCAGATTTATCTTTTAAATATAGATTAATTGATATTTATCATGATTTGCTTTAAATGAAGGCTAACTGCTGCAAATGACTTATGCAAAATTTTAAGTTTATTTACTGACATTTTTTAATTAAACTTATGTGTTGATATTTATCATGATTTGCCTTAAATGTATGCTAACTGATGCAAATGACTGATGCTCAATTTTAAGTTTGCTTATATATTGACATCTAATATATGAAATTTTATTTACCTATAAATGTATTGATATTAATTACTATTTGCTTTAAAATGTAGGCTTACTGATGTTGAATTTTAAGTTTGCTTACATATTGACATAAGATCAACTGGTATTTTCGAATTAAACAAATTTATTGAAATTTATCATGATTTCCTTTCAAATGTAGGCTGATCAACACAAATGATGCTCAATGGTATGAATATTAATTTTAAGTTGGCCTATATATTAACACACATATCTTTAAGAAAGAATCCCTAAAATCCCTAAAGCTCAGCGCAAGAAGGACTAGAGACCAAAACAATTATGATGTCAAATAGTTTTAAAACTGCCCTGATAATGTTCTGACATAAAAAAAAAAAATCTACAGTAGTGCAAAATGTAACTTCCCTCCCCAAAACCATCCACCCACCTACTCTGCTATCAAGTTTCTCACCAAAGGCATTTATACAGATAATTATCTGAGGTATGTAAGAAGACCCACAATAATCTCTCACCGTGCCATTATTTGCCCTTAGACCTTAGTGGCTATTCAAGTCAAGTCAAGTGGTTTTTATTGTCATTTCAACCATATACAGCAACAAACACAGAACCACATGAGACTACACAGACTAAATAAAATACCTATATAAAGTGCACGTGCAAACGTGTGCAAAAAGTACGGGACAGTACAATAAATTACTAACAATGAACAGGACAATAGACACAGTGAGAGACAGTGCAGTGCCGACCAGTACACAGTAGTGCAAAAAGATGACAGTTTCTATAAATGCCAAATGTAAACATAACATACTATGATATAGTGTTCTATGGACATAGCAGTTATTGAGGTAGCATCCAGTTATAAAGTGACAGTAATTAAAGTGCAACTCAGGACATGTGTGTGTGTATGTGTGTGTGTGTGTGTCAAACCAGTCTCTGAGTATTGAGGAGTCTGATGGCTTGGGGGAAAAAGCTGTTACACAGTCTGGCCATGAGGACCCGAATGCTTTGGTACCTCTTGCCAGATGGCAAGAGGGTGAAGAGTTTGTGTGAGGGGTGTGTGGGGTCATCCACATTGCTGGTGGCTTTGCGGATGCAGTGTTTTTTGTAAATGTCTTTGATGGAGGGAAGAGAGACACCAATGATCTTCTCAGCTGTCCTCACTATCCTCTGCATGGCTTTGCAGTCCGAAACGGTGCAAGTCCCAAACCAGGCAGTGATGCAGCTGCTCAGGATGCTCTCAATAGTCCTTCTATAGAATGTAGTGAGGATGGGGGGTGGGAGATGTGCTTTCCTCAGCCTTCGATGAAAGTAGAGACACTGCTGGGCTTTCTTGGTAATAGAGCTGGTGTTGAGGGACCAGGTGAGGTTCTCCGCCAGGTGAACACCATGGAATTTGGTGCTCTTGATGATCTCCACAGAGAAGCCGTCGATGTTCAGCGGCGAGCGTTCACCTTGTGCTCTCCTAAAGTCAACAAAAAGCACCTTCTCTCTGTACGCTGACTCATCGTTCTTGCTGATGAGACCCACCACGGTCGTGTCATCGGCAAACTTGATGATGTGATTCGAGCTGTGCATTGCTGCACAGTCGTGAGTCAGCAGAGTGAACAGCAGTAAACTGAGCACACAGCCCTGGGGGGCCCCAATGCTCAGTGTGGTGGTGGTGGAGATGCTGTTCCTGATCCGGTCTGACTGAGGTCTCCCAGTCAGGAAGTCCAGGATCCAGTTGCAGAGGGATGTGTCCAGGCCCTGCAGGTTCAGCTTTCCAATCAGGTGCTGGGGAATGATTGAGTTGAATGCTGAGCTGAAGTCTATGAACAGCATTCGAACATATGTGTCCTTTTTATCTAGGTGGGTGAGGGCCAGATGGAGGGTGGTGGCGATGGCGTCATCTGTTGAACGGTTTGGATGATACGCAAACTGCAGTGGGTCTAGTGAGGGGGACAGCTGGGTCTTAATGTGCCTCATGACGAGCCTCTCGAAGCACTTCTTGATGATTGGTGTGAGTGCGACGGGACGGCAGTCATTGAGACAGGACACTGAAGACTTCTTTGGCATGGGGACGTGCCACAAAAGTCGAGTTTTTTAACAAAAATAGCACCATTTTGGATCTGCGCCACCATCTTGGATCATCCTAGCCCTTTTAAATTTTTTCTCAGGAGATTGTGCTGTGTCTGTTTGTAAGTGTGTCTGTGTGTGTTTAGTACAGTTCAAGATGTATAGATAAGTGTGGCTTATCTGTAGATACAGAAGAGGATGTCAGTTGGGAAACTGTAAAATGTGTATGAAATAAAAGCAATGCACTTTTAAATCAAATTCAGATCAATATGAACATGGAATAGGCTGTTAAAAATTGCACCACAATGTGTTGGCCTGTGCGTTGCCTTAGACAGTTTATATGCCTATGACTCATGGACTTTCCAGAAATTCAGTGTTTTGCATTGCATAAAGTCTTGCTGCTAATTTGGAATGTAATATATGTTCTGGAATTTGAGCAATCATGACTGTTATGCACTTTACAAAAATAATTGGAAAAGGTGTTGACCACTTCTGGTTGCAGCAATCCGAAATCTGGTTGGTTAAGCACTCTATGACGATAGACAATGCGATACATCATTTTCTAAGCGAGTCATCTGATCCAGGAAAGTGTTTTTTGCCAGATAGCACATTATGTGCTGTGTGCACATTGTGCTTTGAGTGGATTATCTAATGATCTATGCATCAGAATATGTTATATGTTAGCTCGTTTTAATGGGAATCCCCTTCTCTAAGTAATGGTATTTTACATTTTATACTCCGTTTATTTTTCAAAAAGTTATTAGCGAAAACTTAGTTTATAAGCCACACCTATTTAAATGTAACAAGTGTAACAAAGACATATACCTAGCTATTATTCGCTATATTTTTGTCTGTGAGTAAAACAAATAGTCTGGTTGAATTCTTCTCTTTAAAAGCTTTACAATGACATGACACAAGGCTATTTGATCAGTGTGATGTTTTTACCAATTACAATAACATGTACAGTACAAAATTATATATATAAAAAAAAACACTTTTTAATGTCCAAATATTAGTAGAACACGCCCATAGTAAATGTGCGGAACTACACCTGTCGTTACTCTGCTAGCACACCTGTTTGAACTTTTGACTTCATCCACAAAAATCAACTTGGCAACAGTTTGTTTTCCCATGTAAATATACAATGCAAACAACAACAAAAAATAAATGTGTTCAGTGGAGGTACTTGCCATCTGTAACTCTTTATAACCATAACTTGTAATCTTGAGTAAACTTGAGAATTTTTAGTTTTCAAACAAACTGGCTGCCATACACCTATAATAAAAAAATAGAAGAAAAAATAAAAAGTCTTATTTGCTGCTTGATTTCCAGTGCCACATCCATCTGCCTTTAGAGGCACATTGACACTGAGATCCAGCTGATAATATGCCCAGTCCACCAAGATGGCACATCCCACAACTCAAACTCTCATATCACGCACACACCACACCCCCGCATTCTGTGGTGCTGCCTCTGTATGCACTGACTACTCAAGCAATATGACAGTGGGAATGCGGAGCCTAGCTAATCCCGGGAGAGAGCGCCGCAATGCAGTGGAAATGCTTTGGCAGGTCTCCCCTCATCCGTGTGAGTGCCGCTGGCAGCTGGTGTGGAGAAGAAAGGCGGAACTGGATCAAGATTGCATTTCCCCTGTTTTCTTTAGCTCGACACTTTCACACCAGGCTGAGAGGAGCTGGACTAAGATAACCAGGGTGTGCAATGCACGCAGACACAGAACAAGGGGACACTCACCCCTGTCTTTCTGATTTCACTATGCAGAGGCTTCAATATGGATCAGGGTAGGGTTGCACCAGCTGTGCACAAGTTCACACGTAAGTTAGGACGTAAAGTTCACACTAAGGGCTTAATAACTACTAGTCAGTTTGTAACTAAGTCAGTGCTTAATGTGGTTGCAAAACCTGTTCTTAAGGCAAGACTTAACTAGTAGGTCGTAAGCTCTCTGTAAAGTGATGCGTAGTCACATAATATGACATTTACCTGTATTGATCCAATAAGCAGCCTTCAAATTTGTACACAGAATATCGAAATGTATATCGAAATGATTGATGCCTGTCACACAAAACATGAGCTTATTGATGTCATTAAGTATTAATCTGCTTTTTTATTCCATTAGTTACTCCTGGTTGGAGGCTTCTGTAAATATATAGTTCAGTTATGTCCTATTAAGTTTAATGATGCAACACTCAAATATTTAGTAGTGCATAAATTGTGACTTCGTGCCCATTTACACCAAAACTAGGCTAAGTTTTAACTTACACACAGCTGGTGCAACTGGCCCCAGGATCCTTAGGGCAGACCATGCAGAAAAGCTGCACAGAGAAGTTTTTTTGCAGCATTGAGGCTAAATTCATTGCAACAGCTAATTTAAACATGATGTGTATTTAATAATCTTGGATTTAAATATGTTAGTCATACCTGTTGATTATATGTAGTTTAAGGTTTACATTTAGGCTAGCCTTAATTGCATAAACAGCTGGGTCTTTAGGTTTGGTTTATTCTCTTGAAGCATGTAAACAAACAGTGCAAAACAAGTACAAAGACACAAACAGAAACTTCTGATGAACTGCGGCTCACAAGAGCAGCATGTGCAATTAACAGGCATTGCAGGGAACAGGGAAGAGACGGGCAAGAAACACTCATTAATACTGTATGGGAAACATCTGTATTACAGATATACACTGATAATCTCACAGTACCACATAAATAATCAATACAAATTCTATCACTTAGGGGCGGAATGGGCCTTGGATTTTACATTGAAACTGGCCCAAAAGTTGTTGAGTGGGGATTGTTATATTATGGGGTGGATCATAATAAACCTGTGCTCATAGCCCTCTCATTAATAAAAAACAAATTTGTTGTATTAACAGTAGTATTATAAATGCTTTTTTTTTGCCATCTTGATCTTTTAATTTAGCATTTTCTTTGTTAATGGTGAAGATTTCTTTGTTACTTTTGGACTTTAAACATGGAATACACTTTACACCTTTAGAGTTTAAAAATAAAACATAAATGCAGCATCTACACACATTCAAGTATTTTGTTCTTGTCAAGTGACACTAACCCACTGATTATATCAACCTAAAATGCAATGGCTGGTTCATTTGTGTAAGTGGAACACATGTCAATGACCAACACGACACACACACACACACACACACACACACACATAGTGTAGACTATCCCGATTTAAAGAAGCCCAAACACAACATAATGTGCTAACTATATCTTAAAATGTTCCTTAAAGAGTGTGTGTGTGTGGGCAGGTTTGAGTGGTTTACGAGGACTTTATTTAGCTTACAAACTGGTAATTACAATGGTATTACGCTATAAATGTGGTTTATGAGGACAGTTCTAGTGTCCCCATAATTCAGATTGCTTAAAAAAAACAAACATACTAAATGATGTTAGGTTCAGGGGGTAGGGTTAGTGTATAGAATCTATAGTTCGCACAGTATAAAAATAAATATGTCTGTGGAGAATCCTCAGAATGATAGCTGCACCAACATGTGTTTGTGTGTGCACATGCCTGAGGACTTTGTGTGTGCAAATAAATATTCACATATGTGCTCATCTAAAGGATTGGGATGCTTTTGACAGAAATACAATATAAGGGTTAAGCTAATTATATTTTATATCACTCCACCCAAACCCCTACTACTTTCCCTAGCCTAATTTATTACGATTTTGAACATCTCATACTATTATCATTATAGACTATTATTATTATAGATTTTGTCCCAAAACTAGCTAAACACGCGCGCACACACACGCACGCACACACACACACACACACATTGGTCTACCTATCATTATGAAGACTTTCCATAGATTAATGATTTTTAATCTGTACAAACCATAGATTCTATCCCCTAAACCTAACACAACCCCTAAACCTAACCCTCACAGAAAACTTTCTGCATTTTTACACTTTCAATAAAACATTGTTTAATATGTTTTTTAAGCTATTTAAATTATGGGGACACTAGAACTCAATGAATCTTTATCCCGCAAAAGCCTATAATTTGTTTTTTGCATTTGACAGAATCATGTGATTTTTAGAACGATGGATAAGAAACATATTTGATTACCAGGGCTGGGTAGTAACAGAATACATGTAATGGGATTACATATTTAAAATACAAAATATAAGCAACTGTGAAATCTTGTGTTTCTTCACTTTAATTTCTAGTCCGAGTTTAGCTGAAGGCTACAGTTTGTCCAGTCAGAATAATGATGTCTCTAACACTGATCAATAAAGGTGAAATATAACACAATATTACAATCTCTATAATGATATACTTGAATAAATGGGATTGGGTGTTCAATACAATGTACAGTGCATCCGGAAAGTATTCATAGCGCTTCACCTTTTCCAAATTTTTGTCATGTTACAGCCTTATTCCAAAATGGATTAACTTAATTATTTTCCTCAAAATTCTACAAACAATACCCCATAATGACAACTTGAAAGAAGTTTGTTTGAAATCTTTGCAAATCTATTAAAAAGAAAAAAGAAAATCATCCGTAAATGGAAAAAGTTTGGAACCACCAGGACTCTTCCTGGAGCTGGCTACCCGGCCAAACTGAGCGATCGGAGGAGAAGGGCCTTAGTCAGGGAGGTGACCAAGAACCAGATGGTCACTCTGACAGAGCTCTAGTGTTTCTCTGTGGAGAGAGGAGAACATTCCAGAAGAACAACCATCTCTGCAGCACTCCACCAATCAGGCCTGTATGGTAGAGTGGCCAGATGGAAGCCACTCCTCAGTAAAAGGCACATGAGAGCCTGCCTGGAGTTTGCCAAAAGGCACCTGAAGGACTCTCAGACCATGAGAAACAAAATTCTTTGGTCTGATGAAACAAAAATTGAACTTTTTGGCCAGAATGGGAAGCGTCATGTCTGAAGGAAACCAGGCACTGCTCAAAACCTGGCCAATACATCCCTACAGTGAAGCATGGTGGTGGCAGCATCATGCTGTGGGGATGTTTTTCAGCAGCAGAAACTGGGAGACTAGTCAGGATCGAGGGAGAGATGAATGCAGCAATGTACAGAGACATCCTTGATGAAAACCTGCTCCAGAGCGCTCTGGACCTCAGACTGGGGCAAAGGTTCATCTTCCAACAGGACAACGACCCTTAGCACACAGCCAAAGGAGTGGCTACGGGACAACTCTGTGAATGTCCTTGAGTGGCCCAGCCAGAGCCCAGACTTGAACCCGATTGAACATCTCTGGAGAGATCTGAAAATGGCTGTGCACTGATGCTCCCAATCCAACCTGATGGAGCTTGAGAGGTCCTGCAAAGAAGAATGGAAGAAACTGCCCAAAAATAGGTGTGCCAAACTTTTAGCATCACACTGAAAAAGACTTGAGGCTATAATTGGTGCCAAAGGTGCTTCAACAAAGTATTGAGCAAAGGCTGTGAATACTTATGTACATGTGATTTTTTTTTGTGGTATTTTTAATACATTTGCAAAGATTTCAAAGAATCTTCTTTCACGTTGTCATTATGGGGTATTGTTTGTAGAATTTTTAGGAAAATAACGAATTTAATCAATTTTGGAATAAGGCTGTAACATAACAAAATGTGGAAAAGGTGAAGCGCTGTGAATACTTTCCGGATGCACTGTACACAAACTATGTGTGCGCTAACGCTGTGCAGGAGCTGTGCACGTGAGCATGGCTGCTGCTGCACGGGCGATCAAACTAAGATGTAAACAACTTTGAGAGCATGCGCGCTACCTAAAATGCGACCGTGCATTGGTGCTTATAAGGAATAAATATACCTAATACTGACAGCGAATGATAAATAAATATGGAATGGCAGTAATGTCATAGCAGAGGAATATAATCTTATAAACAACATTAAATGTAAACATGGATACAGGCGGAATATCATTTGTCTTTACATTTATTGAGAATATTCAATAATTATGTGGTCACTTAAAGTATAATGCACACACAATCGGTAAAACTCCTCCGACTTGGAATAATACAGTGGACTTCACCTACAAACTATCTACAATATTCAGCCGATCTCCTTTTCCCGTTATTATCACCTACTATCTTCGCCGTCACTTTGCGAACTGGAAAGTTCGGAAAGTTTGGGAATAGTCCATTTCGCGCTGAATGACGGGTGACTGGGAGAGACAATCTATCAAAGAGGGACACTTTCTACAAACTGTATTCCACTACAGTTACAATTTAAATCATTGTAATTAGAATACAGTTATATTCAAAGTGTTTTTTGATTACTGAAGAGATTACTCGAAGTAAGTTTGAAGTTAGTTTGGAGCAGAAGAAATAGAAATAAACCTTGTGTAAATTGTCAGCTTTACGCTACGCTAAAATACTATTTCTAGCCATTTTATATGCATGATCATATCTTTCTTATCAAGAAAATTCACGTTGTATCATAATTTCTTTTTTCCTAGTAAGACCTTTGATATTAGGACAAAATAATATATTTTTTTTATGTTTTCCTGTAAAAATATCTGAAAATCCATAAAACAAGATTAATTTGATTGATATCAGTTTGATTGATACAGATTGATTACTGTACTGGCAGAGTTTTTATAGTCAAAACAAGTGAATAAATCAACCAGTGCTGAAGAAGTAATTCAGAGTAATTACAATACGTTACTGAATTCGAGTAATCTAATGGAATACGTAAAAAATGACATTTTACAGCATGTATTCTGTAATCTTTAGTGGAATATATTTCAAAATTAATCCTCCCAACCCTGGATACAGTTATATTTAAAAATATCTGTACCATTAATAGACATAAAACAATATCATAATATTGAATTAGAGGGTCTAAAATAAGAGCTCACCTTAAAGTAATAATCTTATTGTTTTACTTATTAATTAATTGTTATTAATATTACGGAATAGTTTTCATCTTTACATACAGCTATTTATTTTGGTTTTGAGGTATAATGTGTGTTTAAAGCAAAATTCTAAATTGGACTATATTGTAATTATCTGAAATAAGTTAAAGCCTTTTTATTAAAATATATCAATCAGCTG
This sequence comes from Moxostoma hubbsi, assembly GCA_032164185.1. Taxonomy (NCBI): domain Eukaryota; kingdom Metazoa; phylum Chordata; class Actinopteri; order Cypriniformes; family Catostomidae; genus Moxostoma; species Moxostoma hubbsi. The sequence goes on from JAVLUX010000019.1 coordinate 17,754,020, forward strand.
ATTCGAAAGAAACTAGTTTTTAATTCAGTCATACAACTTTTGTGTTGAATACATGTGAAATAATCACACTCCTTTTCCCATAGGCAGACAAAGCATGCAATAAAATTTTTTTTTTTCGCATATTTTTAGATTTACGCATTAGAGTTTCATAACAAAATTGCATCAAATTGAATTGTACTTTATTTAACTAAATTAAATAAATAAAACTAAATTATTTAGGTTAGAATATATGTTATGAAATTGAAATAATTTACTCTTAAAATATATTTTTTTAAGTGAGTGTTTAAAGTGTCATCACTCTGCCTTATTTGTGACTGAAGATATGTAGTGTGTTACAACTGCCCACAGATACAATAGACCCTGGTATTTTCCAGTTGAACTATCCATTCACATTAGCTTTTCATGTTGCATCAGTAGTACCACAAGAGGGTATTGTCTCTCCATTTCAAAATATTCCTTCTCAGTTTTCATGACAACAGCACAGAAATTATGAGAAAGAGTGATTCACATATGAATTTCTTTCTTTCATGCAACACAATAAGAAGATTTTAAACAGAATGTTTGCCTGAGTCACCATTTACTTTCAGTAAATGTGTTTTTTTTTCTCTATATTTTGAAAGTTTGTGAGAAACAGATCAATATTTAAGTAATTTTTTGCTAGAATTTTTCTTTCTGAACAGAAGAGGGTGATATGCAGATTAGAATTTGAATCACCAACGAAGAAGAATTTGAAAGTGATCTGTTACGCATCCCCACTTATCATAACACTTCTGAAGATTTGGATTTAACCACTGGATTCTTATGGATTTCTTTTATGCTGACTTGTGTGCTTTTCTTTTTAGCTTTAAAATGTTGGCACCCATTCACTTGCATTGTATGAACCAAAAGAGCTGAGAAAGTCTTAATTTGTGTTCTACAGTAGAAAGGAAGTCATACACATTTGGGATGGCATAAGAGTAAATGATAAGAGAATTTTATTTTTTGGGTGAACTAACCCTTTAAAGGCTCTTGTCAGATCTGGATGAATTTGTCAATAAGAAGAGAGGTTTGGAAACCTTTCTAGTTATTACTACAGTGAAAATGTGAACAATGTCCCACAGGGAAATATAAGCCAAAGCAAGATCATGTTTTATTAATGCTTATTTTCGCTATTTAATAGCTTATAATTGTTAGTTCAGTGTAGTTAACTTTTTCAGTAAATGGACTGCACTTATATAGCGTTTTTAACTTTAGCGGTTTTCAAAGCGCTTTACACTGTGAACTCATTCACCCGTTCACACACACACACACACACACACACACCAATGAAGGCAGAGCTGCCATGCAAGGCACTAGCCTGCCATAGGGAGCAACTTGGGGTTCAGTGTCTTGCCCAAGGACACTTTGGCATGTTGTGTCATGTGGGCCAGGAATTGAACCACCAATCCTGCGATTTGTGGCCAACACACTCTACCACCTGAGCCACAGCCATTCAGTGTCGAAAGAATTTAGATCATTAGTTCTGTACAGCAGTACTGCCGCTCCCTAAACGCAGAGTACGCAGCCTGTGAAATGCTGTCTGTTCGCACTCCAGTTGTCAAAAAAGTGATCGGCAGAGCAAAAGGCATTTACACTTAACGTGGATGTTTACATGGATTTATACAATTAATCAACCTGAAGTAGCTGCGATAGTTTAAAGTACACCTGTGAGGGCACAGGTTAAATGCGTAAATACTGCTTATGACGTGCAAGATGTGGGACAAATTGCACTGACATATTGCTGCACTTATTTAAGAATGTACACTTAAAACTGATGTTTCAAGAGCTCATATTTTCAGAATAACCCTGAAAATTACCATTACCATGTCACAGAAAAGCCCACATTATCATTGGAGCTAAAATGTACCTCAGTGTGCTGCCTTAAGTTGGAGCTACAGTTTTAATCTTGAAATATCCACTTGTCATTTGGTTGAGGATCTGTGATGATCTGGGGGTGCTCTTTTTCCAGAGCTATATATATGGTAAAAAAAAAAAAATGCATAAAACTTTTTGATGTTCTGACCTAAAACAATATCACGATGTTACAATTTGTCATATTTCAAATTTCTTGATCCTAGTTTCAGAAAAAAATTATATTTGTACCCCAAGACTGCAGAAAGGGGTGTTACGTATGTAGGTATTTTGTGGGAGTGCCTGTGTTTGTTTTCCTGCGTGCGCTCTCTCTCTCTCTCTCTCTCTCTATCGTTCGATCTTTTAGGACGTCCTTCCTCGATCGCTGATTGGCTCAGGAGACTGTCAGTCATCATTGAGGGATGTGACGTCGACCCATCCGCTATCCGTAATGTTTCCCGCTGCCAGATTAAAAGACGCTGGAAAAGAGTGGAAGGGGGTCCCATTTTTGTTTCCGGTTTTTGCTGTCATTGTGATTTGTTTTTGTTTGGGACTCATTTGATTTGTTATTTGCTTATGCTAGTTTGTGTTTGTTAATTCTTGGTTATTACTTTGTTCGATTAACTTCTTGTTTTGGATGGCGTTCTGATCTGTGTAGAGCTCGCGCTCTTGATGTTTACCTTTGCTCCGAAGAATGGGGATAGGGAAGATGTCGTACGACTTCCATTGTGCAGCATCTAGATAACTCTGTGTATAGAAACCCCAGGTAAGAGGTGAACGCCACCCATTGTATGTTTTTGTTTTTGGTTAGTTTAGAATGGGAAGAATACGGCGCTTGGCGCTGAAGAAACAATTCTTTCTTTCCTCTTCATTAGGTAGGTAAGAGGTTTGAAATGAGTTAGAATTGTTTTCTTTTGTTTCTTTCTTTCTTTTGGCGTCATTAGAGTCCCCTTTTCTTTTGGGTAGTTTTTGCTGAGTTTTGTTTTCTCTTTTACTTCTTCATTATTCTTTTGTTTTCCTTATTGTAAAATTGTACTTTTTGTTGGTGGCTTTTAGCCTCAATATTGTTGTGCATTCATTTTATTGTTAATAGTTTCTTTTCCCTTTTTGTTTAATAAATCACATTTTTCATTGACAGTTTGGGTTCGTTCATAGTTTCTTTCCGCTTGCTATTGTTTCCACAGTTTTGCCATGTTTATTTAATGTTGCTCCTCTAGCTCCTAGACAAATCTTAGAGGGGTCGTAACATTAAATGGGGGCTCGTCCGGGATTTATAGTAATAAAAGATTATTATAAAAAAAAAACCTGAAAGAAGAAAAAAAAATATGGTAATTTTGTGGACGTGTTAGTGGTGGCAAGAAAGGGACATCGTGCGGTTTGTTGTGTTGTGACAGTATGGAGATTACTCATGCAGTGTGGTAGTGTTATGCTTATCGGATTGTTATTCACTATGGAAATGTTTAACTTACAAGATTTTGTCATCCGTCCATCTGTAGAGCAACTTAATTTGTGCAGGAAGCAGGATTTGTTGCAGATCGCAGACCATTTTCAGATTGTGGTGAGTAAACAGTCTCTTAAGAAAGAGATAAAACGTCTTTTAATCTGGCATTTGAATGAGTTGCAGGTGTTGCCTATGTCAAACGTAGGGGATCTGGATGCAGGCAGAGATGTCAATGTGGATGATGTGGTTCTGGTGCAAATCTGTCATGGGGAGAAGGCCAAGCTGAGTGGCGGAGCTGTTGCTGACGCGGAGGCGGAGGCCGAAGCCAAGGCCAGCGTACCACCGTTTGAGCCGTTTTCACCCAGTTCTGTTGATTCACGGGGAAGTCCGCGACTGAAAGTCCGTCTTGCCCGTTTACATTATGAAGCGCAAGAGAAAGTCCAGGCGCGTCAAGCTAACCTGAACTTGCAGTTGGAGGTACGCAGGTTGGAAATCGAAGCAGAGCCTGCTTGAAACTGAGGCAGCTGGAGCTGGAGGCATCGAGAATTGCTGCTAACTCAGCTGTACAGTTGAACACCGCTTCAGCTTTTTCTCCTTCGCCGCGTGTTGGTTTAAGCCCAGATACCTTTGACGTGAGTAAACACATTGCACTCATTCCTCAATTTAGAGAGACAGAAGTTGATTCTTATTTTAGTGCGTTTGAACGCATTGCAACTTCTTTTCATTGGCCTAAGGAAGTCTGGTCTGTGCTCTTGCAATGTAGATTATTTGGTAAAGCGCAAGAAATTTGTTCTACGTTGTCATTAGAAGAGAGTCTGAAATATGATTCTGTGAAGACCGCTATCTTACGAGCATATGATTTGGTTCCGGAAGCTTATAGGCAACGTTTTAGAAAACACAAAAAAAATCCTATGCAAACATTTGCGGAATTTGCTAGGGAGAAAGGAGTGCTGTTTGATAAATGGTGTACTGCCAGTAAAGTGAGTGATTTTGATTCTTTAAAAGAATTGCTGTTACTAGAGGAGTTTAAAGGATGCTTGTCTGATCGCATTGTAGTGTATCTTAATGAACAGAAGGTAACTACTCTGTCACACGCCGCTGTGCTCGCAGATGAGTTCGTGTTAACTCACAAGAATGTATTTTCTTCTGCCCGTTTTGAAAAGTTGGAGTTCGATAGCTCGCAGTCTCAAACGTCACATGCAAGATCTAGTTCATCTCGTGCTAAGGAGGAACGTGAATGTTTCTATTGTCACAAGAAAGGACATGTGATTGCTGATTGTTTGATATTGAAACGCAAGCCGCAGTCTCAACCGAAGGGCGTGGGGTTTGTGCAAACTGTTAAAACTGCTGTTAAAGTGAATACTGAGGATAGAATTGATGAGAGTTATCGACCTTTTGTGTCGAAAGGGTTAATATCTCTGTCTGGAAAAACAGAAGATCAGAAAGAAATAAGAATACTCAGAGACACTGGTGCGTTGCAATCGTTTATTTTAGCAGATAAAATACAGTTGTCTGGTGATACTTTCTGTGGTTCTAGTGTGATCGTGCAGGGAATTGAGATGGGTTGTATGAAATTTCCGCTGCATCATGTGCACTTACAGAGTGAATTGTGCACTGGTTTTGTTAGAGTGGCTGTGTGTCCTTCACTTCCTGTGAAGGGTGTTGATTTTATCCTTGGAAATGACTTGGCAGGTGGGAAGGTAATGACTGTGATTGAAGTCATTGAAGAACCAAATGTGTCCTGTGAGTTAGAAGGATTAGCTGAAACTTACTCTGAAGTTTTTCCAGCTTGTGCTGTCACACGTGCTCAGTCGCGCAGAGTGGGTGATGTAGTGGATCTGTCTAGCTCGTTCATGTTTCCATTTTTGACTGGTGACACATTATTGGATGTGAATCAGGAAAGGGAAGATAGTTCAGAGACCAAAAACAAAGGTGTAGTTGAGTCTGATGCAGAGTTACTGAAGTTACCTGTGTCTCGTGAGAAAATTATTACTGCACAAAAGGAGGATAAAACACTCATTAACACTTTTAAGGCTGCTGTATCTGTTGATGTCGTTAAGGACAGAAAATTTGCTTACTTCATCGATAAGGATCTACTGATGAGGAAGTGGTGTTCTCATGTTGACGAGAACTTAGATTGGAATGTTGTTTATCAAATTGTGGTTCCGTATTCTTATCGTCAACACGTCTTGTTCTTAGCTCATGATCACCAGCTTGCTGGTCATTTAGGAGTTACCAAGACATATAATAGGATTTTGAGTCATTTCTTTTGGCCAGGATTAAAGAAAGATGTTGTTCAATACTGTCGTACTTGTCATACTTGTCAGATTGTTGGGAAGCCAAATCAGAGCATACCACTTGCTCCGTTGATTCCTATACCCGCGATTGGAGAACCGTTTGAACATGTGATGGTTGACTGTGTTGGTCCATTACCTAAGACTAAGTCTGGTAACCAGTTTCTGTTAACTATTATGTGTGTGAATACAAGGTTTCCAGAGGCGATTCCTTTGAGGAAAATCACTGCACCTGTAGTCAGCAAGGCGTTGGTGAAATTCTTTTCCACCTTCGGTCTCCCGAAAGTAGTGCAAACTGATCAAGGTACGAATTTTCTATCTAAACTCTTTAAGCAAGTACTTGAGTCATTAGCAATTTCTCATCGAGTCTCAAGTGCGTATCACCCGCAGAGCCAGGGCGCACTTGAACGTTTTCACCAAACTCTTAAGTTGATGCTTAGGAAATATTGTCAGGATACTGCTAACGATTGGGATGAGGGAGTTCCCTTAGTTTTGTTTGCTGTTAGAGAGACCATTCAAGAATCTCTCGGTTTTAGCCCAGCCGAACTTGTGTTCGGACACCAAGTTAGAGGTCCGTTGAGAGTTCTTAAAGAACGAATTTTAGCACCTAGCTCGAATACCAACCCTAGCATATTAGATTATGTAAGTCAGTTTCGAGATCGTCTGCATACTGCTTGTTCGCTGGCCCGAGAATGTCTTGCAGATGCCCAGAAAGGTATGAAGAGTACATACGATAAACACTCGGTAGCGCGATCTTTTCAACCGGGAGACAAAGTGCTTGTGTTGTTATCTGTTCCAGGATCATCATTATCTGCTCGTTTCTTTGGTCCCTATGTTGTGGAAAGGAGAATGAGTGAAACTGATTATATGTTGCGTACACCTGATCGGAAACGAAAAACCCGTGTGTGTCATCTAAACATGTTGAAAGTTTATCATACTAGAGAGTCGTCAACGGCGAGCGTCGCAGGACAGACGGCAGGGCCCGCTGTTTCTTCTGTTGCGATGGCCGTGGATCGGAAGTCATCTCCTGATATCTCGGAGGTAGACTCGGATGGTGTGGTGCTTCGCCATGCTTTTCAGCAGGGTTTAAGGTTGGAAAATTCTGAGATTTTAAGAGATCTTCATTCGCATGTTAGTCATTTGAATGTGAAACAGAGAATAGACATTGTAAAAGTACTTTCTGATTTTAAATGTCTGTTTGGTGATGGTCCTACACAAACAAATGTTCTGAAACATGATATTGATGTGAACGGAGCTCGACCTATTAAGCAACATGCTTACCGTGTAAATGCAATGAAAAGGTCTGTGATGAGTAAAGAGGTGGAGTATCTGTTGGATAATGGTTTGGCCAAGTCCAGTTACAGTCCGTGGAGTTCTCCATGTCTACTTGTTCCCAAATCTGACGGCACAGTGAGATTTTGCACAGATTATCATAGGGTGAATGCGGTGACTGTGCCAGATAGTTATCCGTTACCTCGAATGGAAGATTGTATCGATAATATTGGTTCTGCACGTTTCGTTACAAAACTCGATATGCTAAAAGGATATTGGCAGGTGCCACTTACCTCAAAAGCTTCAGCATTTGTAACTCCAGACAATTTCCTCCAGTACATGTCGATGGCTTTCGGGCTTCGAAATGCCCCAGCAACTTTTCAACGTCTTGTTGACATCGTTCTACATGATGTACCAAATTGCAACGCGTATCTTGATGATCTGGTGTTGTATTCGTTAAGTTGGACAGAACACATTAGCCTGTTGAGGACAGTATTTGCACGACTCGCTAAAGCAAATTTGACCCTTAACTTAGCGAAATGTGAATTTGGCAAAGCCACTGTTACCTACCTTGGTAAGGAGGTTGGTCAAGGCCAAGTGAGACCAGTGGAAGCCAAAGTAACTGCCATAGCTGAATTTCCAATTCCTACTACCCGTAGAGAGTTGCGGAGGTTCCTGGGAATGGCAGGCTATTATCGTGGTTTCTGTAAGAATTTCTCGACCGTTGTGAGTTCCCTTACTTCACTGCTTAATCCATCTAATGCTTATGAGTGGTCAGTTGAGAGTCAACATGCTTTCGATTCAGTCAAAACTCTGATGTGCAATGCACCTGTCTTAATGGCACCTAATTGTGCCCAGCATTTTAAATCCTATCAGCTATTATTCTCGTAAGTTTAACAAACATCAGCTGAATTATTCGACAATTGAGAAAGAAGCTCTTGCTTTGTTACTCTCGCTACAACACTTTGAGGTTTATCTGGGTTCTAGTAGTCTTCCGATTGTGGTGTATACAGATCACAACCCTCTCGTGTTCTTGACTCGAATGTGTAATCACAACCAACGGTTGATGCGTTGGGCTCTTATTACCCAGAACTACAACCTGGATATCCGACATAAGAAGGGGTCAGAAAATGTGTTGGCTGATGCTCTTTCGAGAGTTTAGTGGTTGTTGTTTATGTTTTTTTTTTTTTTCACAAACGAGTTTGTTCTTAAGTGTGGGAGTGTTACGTACGTAGGTATTTTGTGGGAGTGCCTGTGTTTGTTTTCCTGCGCACGCGCTCTCTCTCTCTCTCTCTCTCTCTATCGATCGATCTTTTAGGACGTCCTTCCTCGATCGCTGATTGGCTCAGGAGACTGTCAGTCATCATTGAGGGATGTGACGTCGACCCATCCGCTATCCGTAATGTTTCCCGCTGCCAGATTAAAAGACGCTGGAAAAGAGTGGAAGGGGGTCCCATTTTTGTTTCCGGTTTTTGCTGTCATTGTGATTTGTTTTTGTTTGGGACTCATTTGATTTGTTATTTGCTTATGCTAGTTTGTGTTTGTTAATTCTTGGTTATTACTTTGTTCGATTAACTTCTTGTTTTGGATGGCGTTCTGATCTGTGTAGAGCTCGCGCTCTTGATGTTTACCTTTGCTCCGAGGAATGGGGATAGGGAAGATGTCGTACGACTTCCATTGTGCAGCATCTAGATAACTCTGTGTATAGAAACCGCAGGTAAGAGGTGAACGCCACCCATTGTATGTTTTTGTTTTTGGTTAGTTTAGAATGGGAAGAATACGGCACTTGGCGCTGAAGAAACAATTCTTTCTTTCCTTTTCATTAGGTAGGTAAGAGGTTTGAAATGAGTTAGAATTGTTTTCTTTTGTTTCTTTCTTTCTTTTGGCGTCATTAGAGTCCCCTTTTCTTTTGGGTAGTTTTTGCTGAGTTTTGTTTTCTCTTTTTCTTCTTCATTATTCTTTTGTTTTCCTTATTGTAAAATTGTACTTTTTGTTGGTGGCTTTTAGCCTCAATATTGTTGTGCATTCATTTTATTGTTAATAGTTTCTTTTCCCTTTTTGTTTAATAAATCACATTTTTCATTGACAGTTTGGGTTCGTTCATAGTTTCTTGCCGCTTGCTATTGTTTCCACAGTTTTGCCATGTTTATTTAATGTTGCTCCTCTAGCTCCTAGACAAATCTTAGAGGGGTCGTAACAGGGGTCAAAATTATTCTGTAGCAAATCCCTTTGTTCAAGGGAATGAGGAAGCAGGAGACAGCATACTCTGTTCAAAGTAAAACTTTTCACCGGAACACTCTGGAATCTGCCATCTATTCTCCTTGTATCTCTGCCACGGCTCACTGAAAATAGAAACAAAATTCTGTCCATGAGTCGCTGAAATGTAGCCAGGGCCCCAAATAAACCGAATGGAAAGGTAATTAATTGGTGTAACCAAAACTGAGTGGAAAAGGCTATTTTTTCTCGGGACATTGGAGTCAAGGAGATCAGCCAATATCCCTTCATTAAATCCAGTGTCGAACAAAAGTGAGCCACACCTAACCGATCGAGCAGTTTGTCAATGCGAGGCAGCGGGTACATGTTGAATTTAGACACAGCATTAACTTTTCTATAATCCACAGAGGTGTGTGAACTTGCAAAAACAATGTCAAACACTATAATATGCTCTGTCCTCCTCCCTGGTCATCGTGGTGATGAGGTTTATAGTAGATTAGTTTCACTGAATGGCTGGATGTCTGAGTGGTGTCTGGAGAATTGAATATGATTTATAGACAATTGGAAGAGTTTTTGGGGTAGACTTGACCTTCTAAAGAGAGACAGACTCCATCCCTTCAGAGAAGGTGCCGCTCTCCTCTCTAGTAATTTGGATCATAGTCTTAATAATGATAGTATTTGACTAACTGGGGCCCTGGTCAGGAAGCAGACAAACTGGTTAAACTGAACGTCTGCTAGATGCCTTGAGATGTCACACAGGTCACAGAAACTACAACACATAGTGTAAGGGATCTCCTCTTTGGGTGCTGTTCCCCTCCAGACCAGCAGAGGGTGCTTGCCTTGTGCCTTCCGTGCCATGCTCCTTCCAGAACTGCAGATGGCACTTATACCTTGAGCTCTGTCCTCTCCACTCCTGCAGAAGGCACCAATGCCCCTAACCTTGTTCAACTGCCTGCTCGTTTACCCTCATTCTGTTCACCTGTGTCTAGGCCTATATATGTCTGTTTGTTCCATGCTTATGCGTTCAGTCTTGAGTTTCAGTCATCATTGTTTCAGAACAGAATATAAGTGCAACTTCAATCCTTCGCTGTCATAGGACATCAAGAGCTAACAAAACTTATCGAAACATTAAAAGTTGTGGCTTTTGATGTTTTGATAAGTTTTGTTAGCTTTTGATGGCCTATGACAACGAAGGATTGAAGTTGCACATGAGGAAAATTATGAGACACTGTTTTCTGAGGTACTCTAATGTGTGTTAGATCTAATATCAACCAAGCTCTTAAAAGAGGTATTCCCTGTAATCTCAGGACCTCTTCTTAATATTATTAACCTCTCACTATCCTTAGGACATGTCCCAAGAAACTTTAAAATGGCAGTTATCAAACCACTTATTAAGAAGCCACAACTAGATCCTGGAGAACTGGCTAATTATAAACCAAATTCAAATCTCCCATTTATGTCAAAAATACTAGAAAATGTAGTATCCTCCCAAATATGTTCTATCAAAATCAGAAAAATAGAATATATTAACAATTTCAGTCAGGATTTCGCCCCATCACAGTATAGAGACTGCACTTATCAGAGTTACAAGTGACTTGCTCTTATGATCTGATCACGGCTGCATTTCACTTCTAGTTCTTTTAGACCTTAGTGTTGCATTCGACATGATAGATCATAACATTCTCTTGAATCTGCTAGAGAATTATGTTGGCATTTGTGGAGTTGCATTAGCATGTTTAGGTCCTATTTAGCAGACCGATACCACTTTGTCTATGTACATGAGGAATTGTCAAAAGTAAAGCATGGAGTGCCATAGGGATCAGTTTTAGGGCCTCTGCTTTTCTCCTTGTATATGCCTCCCCTGGGAGATAATATCAGGAATTAAGTTTCCATATTTCTTCAAAACCTGATGAGATTTCCCAATTTCCAAATTATCAATGAAATAAAAGACTGGATGGCCAGATATTTCCTTCTACTCAATTACGAAAAAACAGAGATACTAATGATTGGACCAAAAACCTCTAAAAACAAGAAGCTAAAATATAATTTGATTCTCGATTAATGTACTATTACATCGTCTTCAACAGAAATGTAGTCAGAAAAGGGGAAGGAGAGCCGGAGTTATCGTTAGACTAACACATCACGCAAAATCAACCCCCGATACCCAGCATTCTACTGCCAAATGTTCAGTCTCTGGACAACAAGCTCTGCTAGCTGAAAGCACGGATCTCTTTCCAACGAGAAATGAGGGACTGCTGCATTATCTGCCTTACAGAAACTTTGATGTCTGCGGAGATTCCAGACTCAGCCATCGAACCTGTGGGGTTCTCAGTGTCCACATCACGGAGGAACTCACATGGTCCATCCACACTGAGGCCGTAGAAGGCTAACCAGCACCTCTTCTTCCTGAGATGGCTGAGGAAGTTTGGAATGAACCACTACATCCTCACACGGTTCCACATAAGCACTGTAGAGAGCATCTAGACTGGCTGTATTACTGCCTGGTATGGCAACAGCACCGCCCTCAACCACAAAGCAAAGGGTGGTGACATATCATCGGAGGTGAGCTTCCTTCACTCCAGGACATCTATACCAGGCTGTGTGTGAAAAAAGCTCGGAAGATCATCAGAGACTCCAGCCAGCCGTTCATGGGCTGCTCAAACTGCTACCATCAGGCAGGCGGTATCGCAGCATTAGGACATGCACCAGCCGACTTCAGGACAGTTTCTTCCCCCAAGCAATCAGACTTTTGAACTCTTGATTGCTATCGATACATATATCAGCACTGCACTTTTTTTTAGCCTCAGACTGGACTCACATTTATACTTCTATTAATAACACACTAGCAACTGGCTGAATGCCAACACAACACTTCATATTTATTTCCACTGGTGGAAATAAATATATATATATATGGTCAAAAAATTGCATAATGCAGAGAGTCATAAATGTCATAAAACAGGCGAGTGGCGACCTCTGGTGGTGAGAGTGGGACAACGATCTGTTAATTCTTAATTATAGATGCAGGCATAGAAACCTGTCGCCATGACAACGAAAAGCAAAGATAAACCTTAAAGCACTAGGATATGGTAATCAGCAAAAAAAAAAAAAAAAAAAAAAAAAAAAAAGGAGGGGGGTACATTATTATATACATAGATTGACAGAGATGACTACATAATAAATTAAAGATGGGCCATTTGGTAGAATGGATCTGTCAGGCTTGTCTGTTCATTAAAAAACAGTGGGATGTACTGGCATGTTTTGCTCATAAATACTGATAAAATGAAATTTTTACTGCCATAACATTGGAAGTTTAGGAATGTAGGATCAGTAGAATAAATTCTCTACATTCAACAGACAATCATCTTATCTGTTACATCTGACATTTATTTAAAATTGTTGCTATCTAATTTGATGATGCCCATACCGCCTTGTGCTTGTGTAACCATTTGATTAAACATGTGAAAGTGTTTGGGTGACATTTTCCCACCCAGAATACAGACGAGGGGTGAAGTTTCCAGGAAACTCCAATCTGCTACACTAACAGGGAGAGATCACAAGGTATAAAATACTCAATATTTTAAAAGTATTTATTTTACAAGGCGTAAACAATATGTGAGTTTACAGGATATAAGTGTGATAAAATCACTAACCTTTTCTGTGTAAAGTTACATAAAATTGATAACTATATAACGCTGTAAACTGTAAAATGAACATAAAACATAAAAATGATTTAAACAACTTTACAAATCAAATAAAACAATAGTTTTAACTGAAAAATTAAGGTACAGTAAGTGCTTTTATAAAAGCTTTACATTTCTTAAATGTCCTTAAGCTTTAAATTTCTGACTTTAAAAGGAATAGTTCACTCAAAAATTAAAATGCTTTGATAACTTACCTTCATGCCATCCCAGATGTGTATGACTTTCTGTATTCTGCAGAACACAAAATAAGATTTTTATAAGAATATCTTAGCTCTTTTGGTTGTCGCAACACAAGTGAATGTGTGCCAAAATTTTTACGCTCCAAAATGCACAAAAATGCATCATAGAAATAATCCATAAGCACCAAGAGTTAAATCCATATCTTCAGAAGTGATATGATAGGTGTGGGCGAGAAACAGAACAATATTCAAGTCCATTTTCACTAGAAAGTCTTCTCCCTGCCATATAGGGGGTGTATGCATGAAGAATGGGAATCACCAAAAACTTAAGAAAAATGTGAAAGTTAAAGTGGAGATTGACTGATCAAGGAGGAGACTTTATGTCTCACTCCCTGTCATATCACTTCTGAAGACATTGATTTAACCACTGCAGTCATATGGATGATTTTTTATGTTGATTTTTTTTTTTTTTAGCAGAAGGGTGAGTAAATGAGACAATTTAAATTTTTGGATGAACTATTACTTTAAACCTACCAAAAAATGGCCCCATTCACTTCCATTCTAAGTGCCTCACAATAGCCTCAAATTTATTATTTTTTTTTTTAAAGTTATGTAGGGACGAGTCAAAATATTTTTTTTGTGGTACTTAACGGTCACAGAATGAGTCAGGAATGAGGACCCAGTTGCAGGAATCAGTGAAAATACAAATTATTTTATTAAAACAACTGAAAACTGAACAGGTAACACTGTTCACTGTTCACTGTTATAGGAAAAACTCTCATGGGGAGCGAAAATAAAAATGTCGGGAAAATAGCTAAGGATTTATAGACAATTGGAAGAGGTTTTGGGGTAGACCTGAGCAGGGACGTGCACAGACATTTTGGTGGGCAGGGGCTCAAGTGGAAAAAAGGGCACTTCTCATAATTATTTAAAAAAAAAATGTTTAAACAAAACGTTAACACAACTCTGACTTCTTACCAATTTATTTTAATTCCCTCATACTCATGCAACTGTTTAATTCTCAACAGATTTAAAAAAAATAATAAGTTCACACAGGGACCATGGTCTTCTTTAGTATTCACTAGGTTTATCACAAGAGCAGGCAACAGCAGCTAGTAGGTTTAGGTCCTATTTATTGTATGTGTAAATGAGGAATTGTCAAATCAAACAAATGTAAAGTAAAAGTATGGAATGCCACAGGGATCAGTTTTAGGACCTCGGTTTTTCTCCTTATACATGCTTCCACTGGGAGTTATTATCAGGAATCATGGAATAAGTTTCCACTGTTATGCTGACGATAACCAAATTTCTTCTAAACTCAATTAAAATTCACAATTCTCCAAATTATCTGAGTGCACCAATGAAATCAAAGAATGAATGGCAAGATATTTTCTGCAACTCAATTTCGACAAAAAAGAGGTACTAATGATTGGACCAAAAACCTCTAAAAATAAGCCACTAAAGTATAATTGTAACACAGATCATATTCATGGGCAAGGAAGAGGCGAGAAACCGGCTTGACAAATAACTTAAAGGTTTAATGTAAAACTCAAAAGACAAACGCATAAGAGGACGGACATGTCCGTAATTGAGCTCTCTCTCTCGATCGCCGTCTGCGAGTGGCCTTCATCCCTCTTGACGGCTTAATTAGCCTAATACGGGACCGGGCGTGCGTAATCACGCCCCGGTCCCGCCCTCCACCGTGCCACAATAATTTTACTCTCGATGGATGTTCTGTTATGCCATCTTCTTCTGCAAAGAACTTAGGTGTTATATTTGATACCAATTCTCTCTTTCGAAAATGACATTTCCAATGTTTGTTGAACAGCATTCTTCCACCTGAGGAATATTGCTACATTACGACACATGCTCTCTGTTGCTGATGCCGAAAAATTAATTCATGCGTTCATGACCTCAAGACTACATTATTTTAATGCATTACTGGGAGGGTTTCCAGCAAGTTCAAAAAATAAACTTCAATTGGTTCAAAATGCAGCTGCCGGAGTGCTGACTAGAACTAAGAAATAAGATCATATTAGCCCAATTTTACACTGTTCAGGATGCAGACACACACACACTCAGTTTAAGTCTAGATTCAAGATTCATCTATTTAGCCAGGCATACACCTAAATTATCCTTCAATTGGCAATTAGGCTGCTTTAGTTAGGTCTGCTGGAACCAGAAACATTCATCATAATATATAACTCTGCATAAAATGTAATGGCATCTACACTAATATTATTCTATTTGTTTCCATGTCTTAACCTCGGGATTCAGCTCCATTCCTGCTTAGTGTCGGACTCCACTGCTACGTGTCACTAAGAGATGATGGCAAACTACAGCCGGTGCAAGCCAGACATCACTTCAGTTTTTTTACTTCAGAGGATGAACTGATGCCAACTCCAACTGTAAGACATCGGATAATTCATATGCCACTGCCTGAACCTTGGTCTTATGGTGGACCCCATCGAACCTCACCGAAATGACCTGCAGGTTGAACTACGATGCACCTCATCATTTGCTGTATCTCTGCCTACATCACCTTTGTCTATTGATGGACTATACTCTTGAAATGGAATACACAGACTATCATTTAACTGTCAACAAAAGCCTTCATCAGTTAACTGACAAAGGACAATGCATGTATGTAAACTTCTGCAGTTGATCCAGGATGGACAAAGACATTAATCATTAATCTTAATTCCTAAAAAAATATTAAATTTTTCACACTGCACCTTAATGCTTACTTAATTTACAAATTTAATACATGACTTGCACTGCACACAAATAACTAATAATGGCATTATATTTTTGTGGTTGTTTTGCCAGAGGGGAACTGGCCCCCACTGAGAGCCTGGTTTCTCCCAAGGTTATTTTACTCCATTAACAAACATCTTATGAGGTTTTGTGTTCCTTGCCACAGTCAGTGGGTTCTAAATACAATTATTATTTAATTATTTGATTTCTATACACATTTTAAAATCATATTTAATCAAACTACACAATTATAGATATTACAGTTTAAAAAAATTTTTTTGTATGATTTCCTGTAAAGCTGCTTTGAAACGATGTGTGTTGTGAAAAGCGTATACAAATAAAAATGCTAACAGAAACACAGATACAGCAAATTACATATACACACACTACAAACGCACACAAACAGAAAACTGACAGAGACCAAAGGGCAGACTGAACAAGATCATCAAATCACATCACCCCACCCAACAAACGCCTCTTGGCATCCAAACCCGATAGGACTGATGGACTGTCCCAGGTTGTGGGCAGAGGACCAGGAGGGAAGAAAGCAGATTGAGGAGGGGGTGGGTGGGGGAGACCAGGGGGATGATCTGTAGGCCTAGATGGACCAGGAGGCCAGAGCCGAAGAAATACCCAGAGACCACGGCAAAGTATGAGCCGCTGAGTAGTTAGTAAGGTCATATGCAGTCACAGAGGCCTGGACAGACTGATCGGTAATCGTAGGAGACAGGACTGGTTCAGGCAAGTCAACAACTGTTGTGGACAGGACTGGATCAGGCCGAGTGAGGACCATAGAGGGCTGGACAGACTAGTCAGAGGTCGTTGGGGTCAGGACAGGGACAGAATTGTATTTTTAATATGTGAAATTGGAATTTCAACAAGTAAGAATTCAATTCTTGATATCAACAATTGATTTTAAATGGCAGCCTATGGTGACATTTCACTAGTGAAAATACAATTACAGATATCAAGAATTATAGTTTTTACTAGTTGAAATTCAATTGTTGATATCAAGAATTGCCATTGTTACTAGTAGAAATCTAATTCCTGATATCAAAAACTTTTTAACAAAATCATTTTAACTAGTGAAAATACAATTACAGATATCAACAATTCAATTCTTGATATCAACAATTCAATTCTAGATATCAACAATTCAATTCTTGATATCAGAAATGCTGATTGTTGATATCAGGAATTAAATTGTTGATATCAACAATTCATATCCTACATGTGTTTAAATGTTAAAAAGGCGACAAAACTATTACAGATATCAAGAATCTATTTCTTACTATAATAATTCCGATTACACATATCAGCTTTGTATTTCTTACTAGTAGAAATATAATTTTTGATATCAATAATTACATTGTGACTAGTAAAAATGCGAATTCTTGATATCAAGAATTACGTGGTTACTAGTAAAAATGTCTATTCTAGATATCAACAATTAAATTGCTACTAGCAAAAATGTTAATTTTTGATAACTGAAAATGTATTTCTGATATCAACATAATTTCAGATATCTAAAATGTCTTTCTTACTAGTCATATCATAAATGAACATTGTCACTAGTGAAAACTGAATTATTGATATCTAAAATGAACATTGTTACTAGTAGCAATTCGATTGTCGATATCAAGAATAGACATTTCAACTAGTGACAACTGAATTCTTGATATTAGAAATAATATCGGGTTAGGGTTAGGGTTAGGGTTAGGGTTAGGATATCATTTATGATATCATAAATGAACATTGTTACTAGTAGCAATTCGATTGTTGATATCAAGAATAGACATTTCAACTAGTGACAATTGAATTCTTGATATTAGAAATAAAGGTTTCTACTAGTAAGAATTGTATTTTTAATATGTGAAATTGGAATTTCAACAAGTAAGAATTCAATTCTTGATATCAACAATTGATTTTGAATGGCAGCCTGTGGTGACATTTCACTAGTGAAAATACAATTACAGATATCAAGAATGATACATGTGCTCTGTTACGCCTTACACTGAAATGGACAATTAATCAAATTAAAATCGTGATAAGTCCTAGTGTGATTTATTAAACTGCTAAAGGCTGCAATCTACTATGGAAAGCATACTTGAAATAAATCCGACCGCTCATCCACTATAAACTCCACAGACAGTGAGCATCATTCACGTAATATGAGATGACAGAGCAGAGCACTTATCCATTGTAAACAACTCAACACATGTAAAATTTATATTTATATAAATTATTCACAGCATCTGCGCTCTAATCTCAGCTCAGCTTTATATCGCATTTAAAACAACAGAGTTGACCAAAGTGCTTCACAGTAATACAATTTAAAACATAACATTTAAAAATTTCCACATACACAAACACCAGTAATCTAAAATTGAAACACTTAAAAATTGTGCCCTACATTTCATTTGTCAGACTCAAAGGGCAGTATAAAGAGATCGGGCAAAAAAACACGTCATAATAAAAGCACAATTCAAAATACAATCTAAATGCCTGAAATTGAGGAAGTTTAATACAAATATTATTTGTATTATATACTAATAATATTATATATATATATATATATATATATATATATATATATATATATATATATATATATATATATATATATATACACACACGTATTACCACTGTATAGTAAAATGTAATATTTACTGTAATAATAATAATAAATCAAAATATCACAAGCAAGACTGCTGAATAAAAGTTTGGCAAAAAAAATAAATAATAAAAAATTGCAACGACATTAGAGTTAGGGTTAGTTTTAATAATGTTATGACATTAAATGATTAGACACCATTTTGATGATGAAATTAAATTAAACTTTAAAAAAAATTCTGGAAAGTTCTGGAAAATATTAATTATTAAACAAATTATTAAATAATTAAAAATAACTAAACTGGTGTGTTTAATAGTACATCATAATATTAGCATATTTTTGCTGTGGTATCAAAATTGGTATCAAGAACCGTGAAATTTCACTGGTATTGGTACAGACTACTTAATTTTTTGTACCTTGACAACACTAGTCCTAAGCATGCATAATTATATTTGAAACATTTCATTCTTATGATTATTGTAATACATTTTTTAGTGTCGGAACCCACCAATTGTGAACTGATCTAGAGGACTGCTCATTTCAGTGTCTCCTCTATTTACGCAATAATTCCTGCAGTATTTTTGTATCAGAAGCAATGATTTAAAAAAATAAAAAACCAAATCAAGCTTTGATTGAGCCTTATTTAATCACAAAAATGAACAAATAGCAAGAGATGCTTAGAATTTTGGACAACCTCAAACAGAAAGCCTGGCACCATACCCATGCTAATGAGTCACGCCATGCTAATTTTTCCTGCTTAACTTCCCTGCTCCTTCTGTCCCGAATCAGATCAGCTAAACGGAGGAGGGGGAGGCTTTTCCAAACCACAGGATGTGACATGCCCACTTTTTTCTCTTTGCCCCCTACCCATTTGCTCAATAAATGTTAAGAAGGGGGAGTGCTGTGCTTCGCTAATGACTGTTATTAGCTTGTTTAGTGGATTGATTGGTGGCGAGTGTGTGAGTGCCTGCTTGGACCAAGACCCACTGAGAAGTGTTAGCGGCAAAAATGAAAACATCACAGTAACTCTGGAGCCTTGCAAGTTGATTAGGAATGGACAGTACTGAAGCATCAGTTCGATCTTCAATCAGTTTCTCCATCCCAAATCCTGACAATGCCCATTAAGAGAAACGCAACACTGGAGAATGTGCAGAAGCTCAGGGCTTCTGCCAGCACCCCCACTGAGAGACCACAGACTGAGTGACATGAGAGTATTTCCTCTCTCCGCAGACAGAGCCGTTTCTGACCTTTTACAAGCCCCAAGTACCAATAAATTGACCTTTAGCAGCGCACTAGACATAGACAAGCTACATGTAAAGTGCTAAAAATCATATTGAGAATGAAAGAATAGAGTTATTTGTTTCAATCAGTAATAGTAATGCACTCACAGTGAAGTCTAGATATCACTTGTATCATATAAACTGTATTGCACATTTATGTTAATCAGAAATTGACATTCCAGGACAAATCATCCGATAATATGCACTTAAAGAACATGATGAGTCTAGCACACGGGTCAGATACAAATATGTTGTGTGAGACAGTATTATTGCTTGGACAACAGCATATCATGTGAATGTCAGAGACTATTCCATCCCCTGTTCAGGATCAGTGAGCCACAAAGAGCAAAGATCAATATAAGTATTGAGAGGACTCATCATCATTTTATAGTGTCCAGACATGAAGAAAAAAATAAAAATAATATTTTATATATATATATATATATATATATATATATATATATATATATATATATATATATATATACAGTATATATATATATATATATATATATGATAGCTTTTGTTCAGACATGTTGTTTATACTGCCAAGGATGATCAGAAATAGCTCTTGAGTATTTTATATGCAAGTAGCATTCCTTATGGTGATTGGTTACAATCTTGTTCTGCTGAAAAAAAACAAAAAAACAGCATATTTTCTGTTTTGAATGCTGGCGTGCTGTCCCAACAAGGCTTTTTGACTAGTTTAACCAGCATGATGTCCACTAGCAAGACCAGCACTAAACCACACCAGCCTTGGCCAGCATGGGAATTGCATGCTGACTAAGCTAATTTTTTCTTCCGCAGGGAGATTTGTTAGAAATTATGTTATAAAATTAAAATTGAAAATACTATTCTAGATGACCATAGAACACTGACAGATCACTTTTGGGGGTGGAGGCTTTTGCTTTTTATTTAGATTACTTTCTTTCCTCTGCTGAACACAAACAAAGTTTTTTTAAGAATATTTCAGTTCTGTAGGTCCATACAATGCAAGTGAATGGGGATCAGGCCTTTGAAGCTCCACAAAAGGAGATAAAGTCAGCATAAACATAATCCATCAGTGGTTTAATCAATGACTTCTTAAGCGATTCAGTTGGTTTTGGGTGAGAACAGACCAAAAATTTAACTCCTTATTTACTGTACATCTTGTCATTGACATCTGTAGGCAGGATTGTGATTTCAAGCTCGATTACACCACATGTGCAGACTGCTAGATGGTGCTGCAGGAAGTATAATCAAGCTTGAAATAATGATCGCCAAGGAAACTGCTGCCAAGATGTACAGTGAAAAAGGAGATACATT
Organism: Moxostoma hubbsi; assembly: GCA_032164185.1. Classification (NCBI taxonomy): domain Eukaryota; kingdom Metazoa; phylum Chordata; class Actinopteri; order Cypriniformes; family Catostomidae; genus Moxostoma; species Moxostoma hubbsi. Next base: position 17,774,949 of record JAVLUX010000019.1, read on the forward strand.
TTGGTTTGTTCCCACCCAAAACCAACTGGATCGCTTCAGAAGAAATTGATGAAACCTCTGGAGTCTGATGATTAATTTTATGCTGAATTTATCTGCTTTTTTGGAGCTTCAGAGGCCTGATCACTATTCACTTGCATTGTATGGACCTACAGAGTTTAGATATTCTTCTAAATATCTTTGTTTGTGTTCAGCAGAAGAAAGTAATTCACATCTGGGATGGCATGAAGGTGAGTAAATGATCTAAGAATTTGAATGAGCATTTTTGGGTGAACTAACCCTTTAATGGAGCTCTAGATGATTTAACAAAACAATTATTCACCCTATTGTACAACAGTCATGTGAAAAGGCACAGGAGGTAATGTTGTGATGGCTCAAGTTGACAATCTTCCACAGATCAGATGGCTTTGCACACAAAATGCATTACATTGTATGGGTTGATAATGGATTTTAATGTGTGATAAAATTAGTCTTTTCATGATGACCAATATGACTGCTCTTCTGCTAGGATATTTGTGCTGCCCGGAGAAACAACATTTGCTGTTTGTGTTACAACAAAAGATTTGATTAGAAGATAGAATGGTGGGCAAGATATTGACTGAAAAAATGTCAGTAAATACTGGGGACAAATCAGTCAATTACCAGGCAAGATCTAAGAGTGGGTTAGCATGTTGGAAGACAGTTATATGCAGCTGAAATTTGTAGCACAGTAGATTTGTGTTGGGCAGTATGCTGTGTTTAATTACTTGTATGATTTTCAATGTATTTTCCCTTCTTGGGCAATCATTGTCCAAGACCTGTTAATTAGTCTTCTCATTCAGCTACATTTTGACATCTTTCTAAGGACATCAGCCTGTCTCCATTTATATTCGTTCTTTTCCTTACTAGAGCATAGGTACCCAAAGTGAACAATAGTCAAAGTGATATGTTTGAGATAAATCTTCCCTCTTTTGGGTCTGAGAGAAAGATAGCTCAACATTGCACAAACAAAGAATTGATTAGAATTTCTGGACATCCAGATGACAAAGCAACACATCCAAAGTGAATTTAATTAATGGTGTTAAAAAAGGAGCAAAGAGGGTCCACACTGCATAGGAACCCCAGTTGTCTCACAGTGTCATTGACTTTCAAAAGACATACACAAAGGCCAAAAGCATCTGTTAAAACTCATGACATGCATAGAATCCCTACAATAATACAATGACCAAATCAACCAATATGAACCAAGCTTGTATCTTCTTGAGCTTAACATACTACCTTGGTCAGTCTCTTGTCATATCTAGACTGGACTACTGTAATGGTCTGTTTTGCCGGCCTTCATGCATAGCTGATACATAATGCAGCAGCATGGCTGATTTTCATTGAACCCAAGAGAGCACATGTAACTCCCCTAGTGACCAGTTTATTCTGGGGAAAAAAGTAATGCAAGTCTGGAACAACATGAGGCTGAGTCAATGATGATATAATTTTTTTTTTTTGAAAGAACTATCCCTTTAACTAAGCTCACTGGAGTATGTGTCAAAAACGATATTTACTTGCTTCATTCGCTACAATAGGGGATGATACTGTATGCTACAACTGTGCATCCCTGAAATAAAAAGAGAAATAATGACATAAGAAGAAAATCACATTAAAAATACAAAAATGTCCATGCTGAGATCCTAGTTCTAATATTAAGATAAATGCCTTGTTCTGAATGCTACATAATGAGTTAAATATAACATAATGATTCTTAAATGTGCATTTTGAATGAAGATGGTGTTACCGCACAATATGGCATAATCTCTAAAATATGGGATCCAGAGACATGAGAGTCTAACTTTCATATTTTAAGCTATTCAGATGAAGTTCTTGGGAGTGAGAGAACATACAAAAATGAAATGCCTATCACTGATGCATTAAAATATCAGAGAGTCGAACTATCACGGTTCAAGAGGCATCCACTCAAAGTTAATTGAGGAACTGAGTGACATTTACCTGTGCGTCATGCAGTGATCAAATGAGACATGAAAATCTAAAGAATTTGCTATTTTTACAGCTAAGACAGGGCAAAAAGTCAGGACAATAATAAAAGTTCTTTCAGCCAGGTAGGCAGCTTTGCTTCTCATTTTGCTACACATCTACTGAATAAAAAGGACTATTCAGTCATAGATTTAGTTCACTCCCAGTAACTCCTGTATAACAGTAACTCCTGTATCCTGTCGTTATTTATTTACCCTCAAGTCAAACTTTTTTTTTTTTTTTTTTTTTTGAGGACTGACACAACCTCCAAAAAGCACCATAAATGTACCATAATAGTGGTCCACACGACTTGTGCTCTCTATTTCATATATCATATAATAGTTTTGCTTGAAGAAGAGACCAAATTTAAGCTGCTGTATTTGCTATCTGAACTATTTTGCTATATTGAGTCATACTGATTTCACATTTAAATTGGAAACATTAACTTTTCTATAGCTTGGTCTGTGCTTACCGAACTTCAAAAACACTGCCCCAGTGGCCAAAGCAGTAAGTGTTGTTGTGCATAAGAGCATGTGTACGAGAGTACCTGGCTGAGTTCGGAATGGCACATTATCCATACTCTTACTACTTATGCAGAAATAGTATGAGTAGCATGATAGTATGCAATTCTGAACTCAGCCTCTGTCTTCATCCTGCAAAAAGACAAAGGAACATCCACTACATGACATGCCCACTCAGAGTAAAGCCCCCCTTGGATCACTAAGTGAATAAATAAAAATGCAAATAAAATAAAACTTTTCAATTATACACTCACCTAAAGGATTATTTGGAACACCTGTTCAATTTCTCATTAATGCAATTATCTAATCAACCAATCACATGGCAGTTGCTTCAATGCATTTAGGGGTGTGGTCCTGGTCAAGACAATCTCCTGAACTCCAAACTGAATGTCAGAATGGGAAAGAAAGGTGATTTAAGCAATTTTGAGCGTGGCATGGTTGTTGGTGCCAGACGGGCCGGTCTGAGTATTTCACAATCTGCTCAGTTACTGGGATTTTCACGCACAACCATTTCTAGGGTTTACAAAGAATGGTGTGAAAAGGGAAAAACATCCAGTATGCGGCAGTCCTGTGGGCGAAAATGCCTTGTTGATGCTAGAGGTCAGAGGAGAATGGGCCGACTGATTCAAGCTGATAGAAGAGCAACTTTGACTGAAATAACCACTCGTTACAACCGAGGTATGCAGCAAAGCATTTGTGAAGCCACAACACGCACAACCTTGAGGCGGATGGGCTACAACAGCAGAAGACCCCACCGGGTACCACTCATCTCCACTACAAATAGGAAAAAGAGGCTACAATTTGCAAGAACTCACCAAAATTGGACAGTTGAAGACTGGAAAAAAGTTGCCTGGTCTGATGAGTCTCGATTTCTGTTGAGACATTCAGATGGTAGAGTCAGAATTTGGCGTAAACAGAATGAGAACATGGATCTATCATGCCTTGTTACCACTGTGCAGGCTGGTGGTGGTGGTGTAATGGTGTGGGGGATGTTTTCTTGGCACACTTTAGGCCCCTTAGTGCCAACTGGGCATCGTTTAAATGCCACGGCCTACCTGAGCATTGTTTCTGACCATGTCCATCCCTTTATGGCCACCATGTACCCATCCTCTGATGGCTACTTCCAGCAGGATAATGCACCATGTCACAAAGCTCAAATCATTTCAAACTGGTTTCTTGAACATGACAATGAGTTCACTGTACTAAAATGGCCCCCACAGTCACCAGATCTCAACCCAATAGAGCATCTTTGGGATGTGGTGGAATGGGAGCTTCGTGCCCTGGATGTGCATCCCACAAATCTCCATCAACTGCAAGATGCTATCCTATCAATATGGGCCAACATTTCTAAAGAATGCTTTCAGCACCTTGTTGAATCAATGCCACGTAGAATTAAGGCAGTTCTGAAGGCGAAAGGGGGTCAAACACAGTATTAGTATGGTGTTCCTAATAATCCTTTAGGTGAGTGTATGTCACATTTCATATTATTAAACCGAAGATGATGAAATTTAACACTCATCTGTTCTGTTTTCACAAGCTAACTGGTTAGCCTATAAGCTTAGCATACCGGTAACTGATTTTCCTCTTCATTTTCATTACATTTCTCCTCACTGTTGCCACCTAGTGATATGGCGGTATGATTGTATTCAATATACCATTTAAAGGGGACCTATTATGCAAAATTCACTTTTACATAGTGCTTGTACATAAATTTGAGTTGGCAGTGTGTGTACACAACCACCCTACAATGGTAAAAGTCTACACACTCCTCTTTCTTATATTTCTATTAATCAAAAACAGTGTGTCAAAATGAACGGTTTTCTTTTCCCGCCCACAACTGGTGATGGACTCCAACCTCCTCCCCTGAGTGATCTACACTCAGTCTGCAATTTATTTCCGCGCTGGAGCAGATACAGTGAGAAGAATAATGTCTCAGCTTCGTAAGCTTCATAAGTGTTCTGTTGTTGGCTGTAAAAGTGAACATAAGCTTTTTCATGTACTCCTGGCATCAGAGCCACTGAAAACACAGTGGACAAGCTGGACTGGTAATCTGGCATACCGGCATATTCCCAGTAGGCCGACACACTTTGGGGTTGATCAGGGGTGGACTGGCCATCGGGAGAACAGAGCGGGCTATCCACGAAACTGGCCGAAATAAGCTAAAATTAGCTGTTAAACAGTGTTACACAGAACGGACAACAAAACAGCGCCGCGATGTGCAGAAAAGGACAGCGAACACCCACTCATTTTTTGGGCCAGTTGCTAAGTAAAATCCCGGGCCGATTTCTCTTCCCAGTCCAGCCCTGCCTGAACTCCAGCATTTACGCTGTCAACCATATAGGTTCTGATTTGTTTTTGCTGTAGAAACCGAAGCACCAGCTGTAAAGGCACAACCCTCTTCCGGAAAGGGGGCGAGGAGCAGCAGCTCATTTGCATTTAAAGAGACACACACAAAATCAGCGTGTTTTTGATTCCACCCAAAAAGAGGTATTTATAACATGGTATAATAAATGGTCCATGGGGTATTTTGAGCTGAAACCTCACAGACACATTCTGGGGACACATGAGAGATATTACATCTTTTAAAAAGGGGCATAATTGGTCTCTTGTAGGGTTGCTGTGGTGCTCCAAATAAACACAGTGTATGAATGTGACATACAATTTTATGACTCAAAAATTTGGCTGGTTATTTGAAGGGGGCATATTTGTGGTAGTCTTGCAGGATGCAGACAGAGCCTTCTCCATGTGTGAGCTCTATTTTCAGACTGAAATGTACACGATGGGGCACCAAAAGCATGTTGAAAAGAGAGTTGTTTTCAGCTGTACAGGAAGAAATACAGTAAAGAGGAATGCATATTTTATAAACCGTATCCCCAACCCTAATCAGCAGTGGAGTGAAAATGTAAAAGTTAGGGGGAAAGAAAAGGTAACCTCCGAACAAAATGCATTTCCAGTCATGCCACTAGCGAAGGTGACACACAAGGGATGCTTGAGCCGATGCAATAATGTCTAATGGGAGATCAATGAGTCGGCATACTGTGGCCAGTCCTAGGGTACTTGAACTCTTGGAAACAACCTGACAAATTCCTGTGTGATCATGATGATTGAGATGTATGGCTTTAGTAGACTTGGAATATAATTCAAAACGGAGGTATAGTCAAGACCTAGACCAATACCAAACCCCTAAGTCCCAGACCCAGACTAGACCCCTTGAGACCCAGATTAAGAATAGACACTTCAAGACCTAGATCCAGACCAAGACCTATCCCCAAGACCCAGACCTGTTGGTCCAAGAACATTTTAATGAACAAAGATGCTGAATTTATACTTGAAGAGTTTCTTCAAAGTTTTCAAATGTACATTTTACCACTGCAGGCTCTGACTTTCCAGACAGCTCAATAGAAAAAAAATGGACCAGTTTTACAAGATGCCTTCGCAACCCAAATGCCTAGCAATATAATTAATACAACTAACGTGAAGTGAATTGTTTAGTGGACAGTCTAGAAGATGTAGCTCCTAGACTGTACACCACAGTAGAGGTCCTCATGGCATTGGTCTGATTTTCAATGTACACCCATTCCTTTGTATGTACACCAATTCCGGTGTCACAAAGCTGTTTATCCTTCCATCATAAAAATACGATACAAAAGTTTCATATATGGCTCTTTAATGCAGGCATAATTTTTAAAAAGATTAAAAATAAATAAAGGAATGCTAATAGATTGATAATGAAATAATACAATTTCAGTTTATCCAAAAGGATTTTAATGTATTCTTAGTGGATACTTATCTGATTCTGTAACGACTGATCGCTGAGATGAGACGTAGGCTCTATGTGCAGGCTTTAATAAAAATGACAGTCAAACAACAAACAAGAACTGACAAAGGAGGAACTAAACTAGAAGGTATTTATACATTACATGCAAAAGCTAACGAGGGAATGGAAAACAGGTGAGAACAATCAGGACCAGATGGCAGTGATGAGAGCAGTGTATACAGGGAAATTAGACTTTTACACTTCAAAATTAGAGTCCTAGGAAACATGAGGGAGACTGTCTGTGATAGGTTATAATTCCTGTAGGATTGGTTCAGCGTTTTTGCATCATAAATTAACTCTCAAAACACAGATGTCTTCTTCACATGTTAACATTAAATGCCAAATTCATTTTTGACAATCAAATTTAAGCCGAGAGATGGAAACTTAATTGAAAACTATCTTTGAAAATAAAAACTATTAAAACAACAATTCATAAACAGAATGTTCTTCACTGACACTGACCATCTCTGATAGAAATAAAGACAAATGCTGATGTAAAATAAAATGCAAAAACTGATTTTACATTCAGTGCACCATAAGCCGAGACCCAGATCCAGACCAAGGCCACCTTTATATCACAAGATCAAGACCAATTCTAGGACTTTGTTTTGAGCTTTTTTTTTTGTCATTTTCAGCTTGTCAGCCCTTGACTTTATTCACTTACATAATATGGAAAAGAGTGGTCAGGATATTCTTCAAGAATTCTGACTTTTTCCATGAAAATAAAGTCATAGAATATTCATTTTTGGGTGAACTACTTGTATAAACAGGATTGAATGGAATGGAAAGCAGTGCCATGACTTCCTTTGAATTGATTTCTTCATCCCTGCTCAATCACATTAGCTGGCAGTATATAGTTGGGTAGTGCTTATCTGTCAGCCTTTCATGTCACGTTATTGAACCGACTGCTCCCTGCTCAAAGCAATCTGATGTGTCTTATCAGATTGGTTGTAAGATGATGTCCATTTAAATCAAACAGTCATCATCCACAATCGTCATTCTTTTACTTGGCATGTCTAATAGATTGCAAAAGATGTGTGCACATGAGCTACAGTATACAAACCTCAGTTTATTTCTACTATTGTTCATTTTTGTCTATAACTTGTCTATAACTTAACATTTATTTTGTAAGCAGATTTCTAAACAATAGCAATGGGGAACTCAGCTGCACACATTTAAAAACTGAACTGTTAAAGCATATAAATTATACTTTTGTCTGGTGTAAGTAGGAAAGGCCTTTTCATTGTTTGACATTCACATCTAAGTTAATCTCTGCTTGTTAAAAAAAACTGGCATTTCTGAGATGCTTAAAAAAAAAGACAGGCTCTCTATTAGTGGCGATTCGAGGGAATATACAGTCATTATCACCATGGCAATGAAGTTATAAACCAGGCTGGCTTGCTCTATGTTCATCCCTATTAATAAACTGGCATTTTCCTTTCCCTCACATAGTCCCTTAGGCCATTTGCACATCTATGGTTGATGTGCTTTAGGGTACATTTTAATTGTAAAATTGTGTAAGATTAAAAAATTTTATGCAATATTTTTGTGAACACTTAATACTGCCAAAGTTGTAATAATGTAACGTAATGTTAATGTATAGTATACCATTATATTTATGTAAAATAATGTAATATATGCAAATGTGTTTGCACAAAACAACAAAGAACTAGATTTGCAATTCTTGAAGGAAATACCAGCACTTACAAGGCAGCAAAACAATATTGTTAAAATTTGCTTCTATCACTTTGTCGTTGCCGGTAATAGATGGTTAAACAGATGCAAGAAAGTAGACAAACTCAGTTTGCAAATATTATGATCATGCCTTTGCTGTTGATTCAGTGATAACCAGAATGTTATCATTGAATGTCACCACCTTTACCATCACCCCCATGTACATTATATGTGATATAAGTGTTGAACTGAATTTGGCTAACATGCTAAAGCTAGCAGCAATTTATAATGTAGTGTGCGCATGAAACACTCACTCAAACTCAAACAGTCACTTCTGTCAACGGAAGAACAGCAAGTGCTTCTGTGCAGTAAAACATTAGTGTCCCATATGAGACAATACTGCAATGTGAAAATGCATAAACTACATGGCGGAGAGCATAGTGTATATTATAGGTACATAGTGTATGGTACATATTTTGGGGCATGGCTAAAACCTATTCATCTTGCCAGTGTTAGAAAATAAGCAACATGTTCATTAAAGTTAGGGTGTGCAATCAATTCCAGAAACTTATTTTGTAATACTTGTTGAAAGTCTCTTCACATATACAATATATATGAGTGTGTGTGTGTGTGTGTGTGTGGAAGATATATATATATAGTCTAAACTGTGAATAAGACATGAGGTAATCTGAAACCGTTGCGATCGATTCCACCAACACTTCTCTCCTCCTGGCGCTTAGACTCTGCTCTGTGTGTGTGTGTTCATACGTGATGGAGGAGGCGTGGCTTTGGAGACACCTCTGAAGCGAGGGCGGGCTATATGCTTTCAAAGCTATCTTGCTAACTGCTAGCCTCTCTGGATTAAACACCCTAGAATTAACATGTCTGATTTGGAAGAAGTTGCACAAAGCATGACTGACATTCAAACAAGGAATGTTTATCTAATAAGAAAAACTGTATTGTAAATTCTCTCTGAATTAAAGAGTAGATCATTTCCAGAAAACACAGTGTGATGTGAGTTTGGCTGCAATCAGTGAATAGATAATGAGTGTACACACTTATTTTTTCATCTGCATGATTAATTTGCTATCTCAATTCAATATATTTGACACAAAATCCTGAATGTCCTTAGAAGACAGTCAAACATTCTGCCCGCACATGTAAGCTGGGGCCTTAGACCGGTGCCAGTCCACTGACATTTTAACGCGAGCCCCAGTCCGTATGAGGGCTTCTCTGGCGGCTTTCCAGGTGCATCTGCACCTCTGCATAAAGATGTGGGTGAACTGAACTTGTCCGTCAGGTTCTAGAGCGGGAAACAGAGGGGGCTGATAACTGAGGTTTCACTGGAAGGGTGATAACCCCGTAGATGATGGCTGCAAGGAGTTGTGGGTGTACTCGACCCAGACTAAATGATTGTTCCAAGAAGACGGATTACGGGAGGCAACACAGTGCAGGGCCTTTTACAGCTCCTGATTCGCCCACTCAGCTTGCCGATTTGTCTGGGGATGAAACCCAGAGAACAAACTCATTGTAGACCCCAGCTTTTGAGAGAATTCTGGCCAAAAACGTGTCACAAATTGGGGACCTCTGTCAGAAACCAAATCGACCGGATGTGGGCAATGTAAGACATGGTTAATGACTGCTACCGCTGTCTCCCTCACTGAAGGTAATTTGAGGAGGGGAATAAAATGAGCCATCTTCAAGAACCAGTCCACTACAGTCAAAATGACTGTGTTGCCATGGGAGGGGGGAGACCAGTTATGAAATCCATGGCTATGTGTGACCAGGGACTCAAAGAGACAGGCAGCGGTTGGAGGAGCCTGGCTTGGGGTTCACAGGATGTCTTATTAGTCGCACAAATGGGGCAAGTGGCTACGAATCGATGTACATCCTGCGCTAATGATGGCCATCAGAATGGCTGTATAATGAGTGTCTGAGTGCGAATCACCCCTGGATGACAGGCAATGTTGGATAAGTTACCCTACTGTAGGACGTGCATCCGGGAAGTACGCGGAACAAATAACCGGCCCACTGGGCATGTGGTGGAGGGCGCAGTGTTTCGTAGCGCCGAACAGACTTTAGCCTTCACCTCCCAGGATATCATGCCCACCACAGGAGTGGTGTTCTACATGCTCGGACCTGAGAAAACATGGGACGAGACTAACTCAACCCTGAGATTGTAAAATATCGTAAAGGTATTGGATGTTGCCCAGCCCGCTGCTCTGCAGATATCTGCTAGGGAGGTATGCTACTGCCGTTGGCCAGTGCCCATGAGGATGCCACACTTCTCGTCGAGTGTGCTCGAACCCGCATGGGGGCGGACATGGCCTGGGTGTGATAGGCCAAAGCAATGGCGTCAACAACCCAGTGGGAAAGCCTCTGTTTGGAGACAGCGTTTCCTTTCCTCCGTCCACCAAAGCAGACAAAGAGCTGCCCAGAACATCTAAAGCTCTGCGTGCAGTCCACATAGGTATGCAAAGCACACACCGGACACAGCAACAAACAGGCTGTGTCTGCCTCCTCCCAGGGCAGCACTTGCAGGTTCACTACCTGGTCCCTGAAGTGAGTCGTAGGAACCTTGGGCACGTAGCCCGGTTGCAGTCTTAGGACGACAAGGGTGCCTGCCGAACTGAACTCCATGCAAGAGTTTCTGACAGAGAATGCTTGCATGTCCCCAACCCTCTTGATGGAAGCGAGAGCGATCAGGAGGGCCATCTTCAAGGAGAGGGCTTTGAGCTCGTCTGATTCTAGCGGCTCGAAGGGGGGTCTCTGAAGGCCTGAAAGGACCATGGAGAGATCCCATGAGGGGAACAGGCATGGCCTGGGATGGTTCAGCCTCCGGGCACCTCTAAGGAACCTGATAATCAGATCGTGCTACCCAAGGGACTTATTATCCACTGCGTCGTGGTGAGCCAAAATTGTGGCTATATAAAACTTCAAGGTGGAGGGGGACAGCATCCCCTCCAGCCTCTCTTGCAGAAACGAGAGCACTGACCTGACTGCGCATCTCTGCGGGTCTTCAGATCGGGAAAAACTCCAATTTAGGGCGTAAAGTTGCCTGGTAAAGGGAGTTCTGGCTTGGTTGATTGTGTCTACGACAGCAGGTGGTAGGCAACTTAAATCTTCTGCATACCTTCCAGGGGCCAGACGTGAAGGTTCCACAGGTCTGAGCGAGGATGCCAGAGGGTGCCCCTTCCCTGAGAAAGAAGGTCCTTCCTCAGGGGAATTTGCAAGGGAGGGGCTGTCGCGAGGAGGGTGAGATCCAAGAACCAAGTCCATGTGGGCCAGTAGGAGGCCACCAGAGTGACTTGTTCCTTGTCCTCCCTGACTTTGCACTGCACCCATGCAAGTAGGCTCACTGGGGGAAATGTGTACTCGCGCAGTCCCTGGGGCCAGCTGTGTGCCAGTGCATCTGTCCAGAGGGGAGCCTCCACTAGGGAGTACCAGAGAGGGCAGTGGGAGGTCTCCTGGGAAGCAAACAGGTCTATCTGTGCTTTGCCATACCGCTCCCAAATCAGCTGGACTGCCTGGGGGTGGAGCCTCCACTCTCAGTTGAGAATACCTTGTCGTGACAGCGCATCCGCTGCCGTGTTGAGGTTGCCTGGGATGTGAGTGTTGCGCAACGACCTGAGTTGCTGCTGGCTACAAAGGAGGAGATGGCAGGTGAGTTGTGACATATAACGAGAGTGCACGCCGCCCTGGCGATTTATGTACGCTATTGAAGTGTTGCTGTCTGAGCGAATCAAGACGTGCTTGCCCCATATTAATGGGAGAAAACTCCGCAGGGCAAGAATTACAACCAGCAATTCAAGGCAGTTGATGTGCCAACCCAGCCGGGGCCCCATCCAGGAGCTGGTGTGCTTCCTGTGGCCGCTCGATGCTGGGGCTGAGAGCTGGGCCCAGGTTGAGGCGGAGTTGCCTGATGTTTGGAAGCTGCAGGAGGGTGCCCTCGATGAGCAGACGGAGCACGGTCCACACTGGAGCTGCTGCGGGGCATGATATGGGAAATTGTCTCCATCTGTTTCTTTAACTGCTGGGCAAAGTCATCAACAGGGTCTCCAAATAGACAGAGCTGGGAGATGGGGGCGTTGAGAAAGTGAGCTTTGTCTACCTCTCGCATCTCGACCAGGTTCAGCCAAAGATGACGTTCATAGACCATGAGGGTGGCCATTGCCTGCCCGCGTGTCCGCGCTGTGACCTTCGTGGCCCGGAGGGCGAGGACTGTCGCCAAGTGCAGTTCCTGCAACACGTCTGGGTCAGGACTACCCAAGTGCAGATCTTTGAGTGCCTTTGCCTGGTGAACTTGCAGGAGGGCCATGGCATGCAGGGCGTAGGCAGCCTGTCTTATGGCGCTGTAGGATTTGACCCGAGGAACCAATCGTCTAGCCGTGAAGGCTGTGGTTGAATCTTTCACATCAGACGCCGGAACGCTCTCCTATACAGACTGGCCGTGAGGCGTGCCGCTCTCAAATCAAGCTCAGACGGAAGTCAACGAGCGTGCCGGGGTGCGGGTGGTTCGTGGCAATCTACCACGTGAAACCGAGCCCGCTGCCATCCCCAAATTGCCTCCATCGCCAGCCGGGTCATCCTCAATCCCGTGGGAAGGAGGAGTGATGTGGGGGGGCGGCTGGAGTGGCGTTCCTCTTTAAGAAGGAAAGTTGTCCGTCATGTGTTTGTGTCTTTTGTTTAAGTTTATCATTAAATTATTATTTATATTGCCAAGCCGGTTCTCGCCTCCTCCTTTCCATTGAACTGGGGTGCTAGGGTGCTAGAGAGGATTTTCTTCTTTCAGACAACAACTGTCATGATGGACATGACAGGTCAACAATTTTAGTTGAATCTTTTCTAAACATACAGTATATACGACTTTTTGTCCCCAGTCCATTCAAATTAGTTGTTTTGGCTCAGTGTCTCTCCCCACTCCTCAACTATCGACTCATCTACCACATCCGGGCTGCATTCGAAAACATATGCAGCTGACTTGCTAACTAATCAGTTAGTCAAGTCAAGTCAAGTGGTTTTTATTGTTGATTCAACCATATAAAGTTAGTACAGTACACAGCGAAACTAGACAACGTTCCTCCAGGACTATGGTGCTACATAAAACAACATAGGACAAACACAGAACCACATGAGACTACACAGACTAATAAAATACCTACATAATGTGCACATGCAAACGTGTGCAAAAAGTACGTGACAGTACAATAAATAACTAACAATGAACAGGACAATAGGCACAGTTAGAGACAGTGCAGCGCCGACCAGTACACAGTAGGGCAAAAAGATGACAGTTTCTAAAAATGCCCAATGTAAACATAACATACAATGAGATAGTGTTCTTTGGACATAGCAGTTATTGAGGTAGCAGACAGTTATAAAGTGACAGTAATTATAGTGCAACTCAGGATATGTGTGTGTGTGTGTCAAACCAGTCTCTGAGTATTGAGGAGTCTGATGACTTGGGGGAAGAAGCTGTTACACAGTCTGGCCGTGAGGGCCCGAATGCTTCGGTACCTCTTGCCAGACGGCAGGAGGGTGAAGAGTTTGTGTGAGGGGTGTGTGGAGTCGTCCACAATGCTGGTGGCCCTCTTGGGACCCCCAAACACCTGTGATCTTTTGAAAAAAGGCCCATGGGAATTGGTGAGTGGAATTTGCATGCAAATCCCCCGGACATATGGGTTTAAAAGGAGTTGGCTTGCAACCACTCATTGCGGTCATCGCTTTCCTTCTTCCATAGGAAAGCCACTCCAGCTGCTCCCCACTCTGGTCCTTATACCTATGGGTACGAGGCCGGGTCAGTTAGCATTGGGGGCGATTTGGAGGCCCCAATGGGAGTGGTTCTGCTGGGTAATCCCCCACGGACCTCCCATTCCCAGTACGGTTGTTTGCCCCGGTTGAGTTCTGGCACAGAGACAGGCAGCTTGCCTCGGGGCAAGTTTATTGTCTCTTTCGGAGCTCGATGAGCTCTCAGATGCAATATCAGAGAGCGGGATTCGCAGAATTCTCATTCTTCCCAGAGGTGCAAGAAGAACTCTTTTACTTTAACCTTTTACTGCCCGGACCCGATTTCTGAGGTGGATGCCGCCACCTGGTGGAATTGGCCGAGACTCCCGTCCAGGGCCTGTAAGACTTTGTTGTCTCTGGTGGCCAAAGCTTACAGTACCGCTGGACAGGCCACCTCCGCCCTGCATGCAATGGCCCTCCTACAAGTACACCAGGCCAAGGCATTGAAAGGAATGACCGATCTCCTCCTCCAGGTGACGAAGGTCACGGTGCGGGCACTAGGTTCACCTAGGTTTTCCAGGAGAGCTACCTATGTCTTAATCTGGTTGAGATAATGGACGACGAAAAGGTCCACTTCCTCGATGCTCCCATCTCCCAGATCGGCCTATTCGGTGACACTGTTGAGGACTTTGCCCAGTAGTTCTCAGGTGTGAAGAAGCAGACAGAGACCATCCAACACATCCTGCCCTGGTGCGGTTCAAGATACCGCACCACGTCTACCTGCCACCGAGAGCGGCCCCCCTGTGGCTGCAACTCAGGCTGCTCCACTGCAGCACGAGTCAACTGCTCGGCCCCGGCGTAGAAACGCCCGCAGGAAGCTGACGCTCCCATCTCATGGCCCAGCGTTAAGAGCCCCAGGAAGGGTTCCAAGCGCCCCTGAGATGGACGACCCAGGGAGGAGGAGGCCCGCTGGAACCCCAGAGCTGGTATACAGACCACTCCATCCCCGTGCAGGGCTGGGAGGAGAATCCTTTGTTCCCTTTTTTTTTTCGCTGCAAGCCCAAGGGGCTGCGGTACCCACATTAAAAAAAGAGCAGTTTCTTCACTCCCTGGGTCATACACCCTGTGTTTATAGCTGTCGTTATCACGATGGCTGTCCCCCTCCACCTTGAAGGTGTAAGTTAACACATCGTGTACCACGATGCAGTGGACGGTCTCTCGGGAAGCATGACCTGGTCATCAGGTTCCTTAGAGGCGCGAGGAAGCTGAAACCTCCTATGCCGTGTCTCATTCCCTCATGGTCTCATTCCATCTCTCCATAGTCCTGCTGGGCCTGCGGAGAGTCCCATTTGAGCCCCTAGAATCAGCTGAGCTAAAGGCGTCCATCAAGAGGGTTGGGGACCTGCAGGCATTCTCTATCAGTGACACCTGCCTGGAGTTCAGTCCAGAGTACTCTCACGTGGTCTTGAGACCCCAACCGGGCTATGTGCCCAGGGTTCGCCACATGTGTCCGCCACATGTTAACCTCCCCTTTGGGCAGGATGTGGTCTCCACGTCTAATGGTAGGTTTTTTTTTTTTAATGTTCAGGGTTCTTTTCAAAGTTCTTTGTTATCTGTTAATTTAAAAGGCCAGGTTGGTATTAAAACAATTAAACTTGTTATTGTAACAACAGGCAACGAGAGAGGATCTATGTGCAGCTTTTTATTGAACCAAAAACAAGAAAACTAGGAATAAAGAAAACCACGGGAAACTTAGCACAAAACATACTAAACATGAATTTCAACATAAAAGCACAGAACAAAAGTCAACAGAATGTGACAGTTATTAAGAGAACAATAATACATTTTGTATATCTTTCAACACGTTTACATTTTTTTTTCATGTTATTCAATAACTTGTAAATACCGTGTACCATGATAAAACTTCAGCAAATATCATGATGTGAAAATTTGATACCGTCACATGCCTACGCGAGACTATAGTTGTATTGTTTTCCATGATGTCCCTATTTTTTGTTTTAGATACTGTTAAAGGTACATGTCACATTATGTCATACAAACCATGTGTAAATTTTCTCTGGTGGATTACTTGTGAGCCTGTGTGGATGCCATCACAATGGCATGTTGCTTCCTCCCTTTTTTAAAAGGGACCGCCAGTTCAGCGCTTGGTCGACAGGGCTTAAAGAGAGCAGCCAAAATCACAGCATCAGGGAAAGTAGCAGGAGTCACTCAGGGACTTTATTTATTTAGGCCACTCAACCTCCATCTGGGGCTCCTACTAAAGGTGTTACAGAAACAGCACATCTGCTTAGCACCACTGCTCCAACCTCACAAGTGCATGTAAACTAAGAACATGGCAAAAGTCTTGTGCAAACAAGATAAGATATGATAAAAATTCTTCAAGGATGATCTGATGATGACAGGATATTTACAAAAACATTAAGAGATACTATAACAAATGAGGGATGATCAAATCTGTGACATTTTCCTTTTGACTTGCTGTGACATGCCACGGAGTTGGCATATTCATAAAGCTATTATTCATCATTATCTCTAGGTATCAGAGCTTAAATGTTAGTCTTCCGTTTCCATTAATGCACAGATATTAATATAAAAGCAATAAGCCACTAGAAGCCACATGTTACAATGATTTTATAACAGGTAAGAGGCACTGACATGCACAGAAGGAGGGCAGCAGGAGAGCAAGCCCCTGCCCCTTTCGTTCACAAATCTAAAGGTGCCCTTTTGGTCATCCAGAAAAAGAGGAGAAATGTATAATTACTACTCATAAAAGTTTTTAAAAAATAAATCAGTGCCCTTTTTTATCCTTCAACCCCTGTCCCTGCTAAGGTCTTACATCACTTTTAAGAGGTGTTCTTAGGCACAACAAAAACACAGTGACTAAAACCCCTGTACCTGTGGTAAAATCATTGTAAACTGCTTTAATAAAATGGCGACAACAACACCATGATAAAAGACACCAATGTCCAATAAACAATTACATTTATTAATAATTATCAATATAACCAATTTTTCCACCATGAACTATAGGTAGTTATCCTAACTGGAGTCTGTTTGCAGTTTCCAGGCAACGTAGCAACAGCACAATAACCTAGAATGCAGTGTTTCCGCCACAATTGAATCTCCAGTGCCATGGCAAAAAAATAAAAAATAAAATATATATATATATATATATATATATATATATATATATATATATATTTTTTTTTTTTTTTTTTTTTTTTTTTTTTAATATACATACACTCACTGAGCACTTTATTACGAAATCCTGTAGACCTGATTATTCATGCAATTATCTAATCAGCCAATCGTGTGGCAGCAGTGCAATGCATAAAATCAGCAGATACAGGTCAGGAGCTTCAGTTAATGTTCACATCAGCCATCAAAATGGGGGAAATATTTGATCTTAGTGATTTTGACCGTGGCATGATTGTTGGTGCCAGATGGGCTGGTTTGAGTATTTCTGTAACTGCGATGTCCTGGGGTTTTCATGCACAACAGTCTCTAGAGTTTACTCAGAACTGTGCCAAAAAAACAAACATCTAGTGACCAGCAGTTCTGAGGACGGAAATGCCTTGTTGATGAAAGAGGTCAACGGAGAATGGCTAAGTCAAAAGTTTAGGCAGATGGGCTACAACAGCAGAAGACCAAGCCATGCACTTTATCATGACCATAGTGCTCCTAATAAAGAGCTTAGTGAGTGTATATATCAAGTGTATTTATATTTTTACCAAAGTTGTGAGTTTGCAGTCAAAGCTTTGAATTAGCTGTTAAATAATGAACATGCACCATAAAATAACATCATTCTGTTGCGTTGTGTATGCTGGCTGCACCCAAAAATACAGCGTGTCTAGTGTAGTCTGATTCACAAACAAATGACTCTTATGATCCAGTTATTTTAATCAATTGCTCCAAACACCTCATCAGCACCCAACATATATTGGTTTGAATCAGTCTGACATTTACTTTTACATTTATTCAATTAGCAGACATTTTTATCCAAAGTGACTTACAAAATGAGGGATACAACATAATCGACAGTAACACCAAAAGTGCTGCATTACAAAGTTTTAATTGCATTAGAAAGTACTATTCAAGACAGAGATTAGGGTCCAACAAGAATAATAATAATAAAAAAGATTAATTTGAGTGTAAGGTCAAGTGTTTACGAAAAAGTTGTGTCTTTAGCCATCTTAAGAAATCTTCACTAAATGAACTCAGCAGTCACAGCAGTTATCAGCATCTTACTCAATGACCTGCAAGTCTTTACTTTCAGAAATGTCTGACTTGAAATGAATTAAGAACTGTTGTGTGTACTTAAATCAGTAATTATTCTTGTTGCCAGCATGTAGTTAAAGATACACATAAGCAACACAGCTTTATTTGTACTAAGTGATATATGATATCTTAGTTTTATAATAGTATAAGTTCATAGTCATATTAGAACTGCTTCACACACTGCAGAGCTGAGTTTCATAAACATCTCCATTTTAGCTATTCAGGCCTGTATAACAAAATACTGTGTATTTTCACAGTATGCTGTAGCTGTTCGAAACAGATTACTCTTTAACCAAATATTTGTATTGTGCTTTTCATGATGCTCAAAGCAGCTTTTAAAGAACTGGAACAGGAATTGGAATACTTTTTCAAAACATAATGTCAGAACCACAAAGAAGACAGCAACCTATAATGACATCCTCCGGCAATTACCTTGTTTTCCCAAAAGGTATCCCATCCGAGTACAAACAAGGTCCAAACTTGCTTAGCTCCAGCAAAATTCACTACTCATTATATTCCATTATACTAATTGTCATTACAGAGATGACATCTAAAACCCTCCACTTTTGGTTGTGGCCAGCCTCGTAAGATTGTGTAATTTGCAGATTGGATTTATGTAAATACTTTTAAGTGGGTCTTAAATCAGTATCACAGATTTGGCTTCAAACTTTAGACATTTAAAGGATCACAGCTCGCATGCCATCAGTCAAACATATTTAAAACAAGCATGCACTAAAAAAGAATGTTAACTTAAAATGTGCTTCATGTCGTACATCTGCTGTATATAAACTTGTTTTATTCCAGTCAAATATGTCCGTTAACATTACTGAATCAACCTGAATACATTAGATTACAAAAACCAAAAAGCCTTAAAAATGTAAGGATTAGATCAGGAAGAAACAGCTCTTTAAAGTAACAATTGCCTCTTTTAACACTGTGGAGAAGGTTTGCTTCTTTTACCCCACAACATAATTTGCATGTTTTTAGACATTCTGGACACAAAATATTCTTGTCAACAATACTTAAGTGACCATTGTAACTAAACTTAAGTGGACACCTTTATTTGAATTGTGACTATGTCCAAACTGTTCTGCTACACACCTTATGTAGCTTTGGAAGAATCACAAATTAATTTTTCCAGCATTAATATTCATAGAGTTCTCATCCTTTAGTTAAGAGTTGAGAGGGAGCTGATGAGGTCATTGCTGTGAGTGTGAGTGTGCAAGTATGTCATCCCTGCCTGTCAGGTACAGTCATTCTATGTAATTAGATCTCAGGTAGACGTGGAGACAGAAGCCTAACTCCAAGGAAAAGCCTGACACATGCCAGAAATAGAACCATTCACTTATGAAAAAATAGGTTGAAATAGACATCCAGATATCCATTGTCTGTAACCTCCTACTATCTTCTCTTTCTTTATCATTCTTTTTCATAATCTCATGCTTATGAAGTTCCCCCCCCCCCCCCCCCCCCCCCCCCCCCACACACACACACACTCACACACAATCCTGCCCCCACAAGCACCTACATCATCTATAAGATCAGACCACAGTTTTTCTCTGTCTCTCATAAATGCAAACTTTGGCATAAAAGAGTCGCTTATAAATTGGAAATATTTGCACCTTCTACTTTTGAAAGTAAAAGAAGCTTTGGGGAAGATCATGTAGTCAGGGTTTGGCTGGTCGTCAGAAACAAAATGCTAAAATTTTACTTTTAGGTGTACAACAGCGGGTGACCCACTGTACCCTTTAACACGTAAATTGCAAAGTATTTGTACATTATCAGTCCTGAAAGTGCTGTTAGATGTTGTATACAGTGTTGGGTGTAATCTGATAACAAAGCAACTTGTTACTATAATCAAATTACATTTTAGTCAAAGGAAGTGTAACACAATACATTATAAATGTGTAATCGGATTACAGTTACTGATTTACTGACTAACAAGGGGGAATTTAATTTGTAATGCAGAAAAACAATTCTGATTTACTGTAAAAAAGTAACTAATGCGATTAGTAATGTACAGTAATCTGATTACATTTTTTAAAGAGATTGAATTAGTAATTTGTAGTGTTTTTGTTTTTGTTTTGGTAACTTACCCAACACTGGTTGTAACTAAATCATTCTGCTGCCAAAAAGCATCTTAATTTATTAATGGCCATTCAAAAGCAGCCGTGCATTCTGAAGAAATTCTAAATAAAATAAAAAAAATATTGCAAGCAGCATACAGTATAAATCACAAATATTGAATTATTATAAAGTACATGATTTGCCAGTGATGTCCTTTTATCATTTGCTTTCATTATGAGATGAATAAAAATGCAAATAACTTTCTTCAGGTATTATAGTCCTCATTGGGGCAGATTGGCACCGACTTGTGAATTCCCAAGAAAAATTGTAATTTGAACTAAGTAATCCATCCTTCCATCTTTTTTTATACTGTATCACATCTCTTATAAAAGGCCTCAATGCAAATACTGCTGCAAATCTCCAGAAAGGCCCTTACATTAAACATATCACAGCAGGGTACATAATTAACTAAGCACTTGAAATGGTTGGATTTGGTTCAGAAACATGTATTTAACCCATTTGAATGAGGTGGAGTGGAAATAACTGTCCATTTCCCTCCCTAGAATATGCATATGTACATTTATAAGGGTCAAACTTTAATTACATGTATACATGTGAAAAGAACTATTATTCACAGTGACACATGTATTCAAGGGATACATTTATTTTTATCAGTATGTGTGTTCCCTGGGAATAAAACCCATGACCTTGATGTTGCTAGCTCTGTGCTCTACCACTCGAGCTACAGGAAGATCATTACTCTTATTGTATCTTATTGTGTCTGATGTGTTTAAATGCTCCTTTCAATTTAACAATGTACCATCTGCATTATTAGCACTGCAAGCTTGCCTTTGGACCATATCCACCTGTTTCACATACCCTGCTACACAAATTATTGCAATATAAATTTTTTTTTTTTTTTGTGTCAGATGGCAGGCATAAAATAGCATGACACATTTCAAGAAGTATGATTCTAATGCATCTGCTTCTACTGTTGATATGTTGACTTTACATGTGTTTTACAATGTGCAGAAGACACTTTTTCCATATCACAAAAAAGATTATAGGAACACAGATAAAAGAATGTAAGTTATGTCATTATGCTTATTTGTGTGTATATGGATCAAGTTTGTTTTGAGGTAGCATCACAGGGGATATTATAATACAGATGACTCATCCTTTTGTAATATTGAGATTGCTGTATGGAGAGTGTTCCATAGCTGTGTTTGATCCATGAACATAAGCTCCACCTCTTAACAATATGCTTCTTCCTCTATGTGTACACTGGAAGCAGAATGCCTGATTCCATATTGATGCTGCCTCTGTTCTCAATATGCAATTTACTTTAGTTCTCTATCTAGGGAGAGGATTTTAGGCTTGACCTTTTAATGGATGCCCAGCCTCCCTTTCATCCATGGTTTTGCTGCTTTAGGATAAGTGAACTGATGGACAGATCTGTTCTGTGCCTGTATTCGAAATTAAGCAATTCAATATTAATAAGCAACTAAAATTATGGATATATTTTTTAGTTTCTAGAAAACTGTGTCCTTAAAATATATAAGTGATACAAATTACAAAAAGTTTATTTAAATTATCTTTAGTTATTGGGTATCAAAAACTAACAACAGTATTTGTTTACATGGGGAACAGCATTGATTAATCTTGCTGAATGTTTATTTTACAATTTTTTATTGTTAGTTCATGCCAGTACACAATGTTCTAACATATGCAACTTTTAATGTTAAAAATGTATCAGTATATGTTGAAATCAGGGCTGTTTATTTAACAAGTTAATTTAGTGTGATTAATTATATTGTGATGAATGCTGGGGATTTGTTTTTCTGTTTGGTCCATATGAACCTTTCTGGAGCACATTTCGGTGATGGCCTGGAGGCAGGGATAATTGATGTCACCTGGAGTGAGGATATTTAAGAAAAGTGAGAGAAGCGGAAGAGGAGGAGGAACGTACCTGGCTTGTCGCGCTCGAGAAGGAAACGGGGACGCTTTGTGTTGCTCGAGACCGTTAGGGTTTGTCCGGCAACGAAGATAGCTAGCTAGATCAATTGCATCTGTGTAACGTTAGTTAGATTATAGTGATTGGGGGTAGGAGCGCCGGTCATATGTTCCATGAGCGAGTTCAAAAGCCGTCGACACCCAAAGAGACCTTGTGATTCCTAACAAGAGCGGCGATGCCCAAAGAGGACCAATTAATGCCAGAACCAGTGAGTAATTGCCGTGACTGCGGGGACGAGAACAACGCGGAGAAGGGCACGTGCTTTCTTTGTGGACGACTCAGCACGGTTGATTCTTTTCCCTAGACCCCGGGATGGGGTCTTGTTTCATGGAAATGGGGAAGTGTTTTATCTTTTAATTATTTCATGTGTGGTGTGCATGTATGAGTGTGTATGTGTCATTGGAGCGTCAGAGGTTGTATGGACATTGAATAGTGCGCTGGACTGGGGATGTGCCGATTCTTTTCCACTTGATGAATTGATTGCTGTGTGACCATGATTTATATTGTGCCGTGCTGGCCTGATGATAACCAATAGAGTGCAGTGGAATGATGTTTTGGGGAGTGCACTTATGTATCGCCGTTTTGTCCTAGTGAGCGTATTGAGTAAATGTTTGTGTACTTCAAATGCTATTTATATAATGGTGATATTTTTTGAAATGAAAGTGTCAATAAAGTAATATTTTTCTGTAAAGCCTGTGGTATGATGTACCCTCTGTCCTCCATAAAATTTAGCTAAACCTCTTTAAATAAATTAATCAAGAGGTTTATTACACTGGTGGCAGTTGTGGGATGAGAAAAAAAAATAAATATAAATAAATAAATAAATAATGGAGGGAGAGGGTGCGTCTGTGTCCCAATCAGGAGCAAGTTCAATAGTTTCAAATGGTGATATGACAGCTGCTAACTCTAATACAATTCCAGTGCCTCGCCCCCTTTTCATGCCAGAAACATTTACAGGGGTGGGACGAGAATGGTCTGACTGGTCTGAACAGTTTGAGATGGCGACGCAAGTAAATGGGTGGGGAAATGAGCTTAAGTTAAAGTTTATGTCTCTATTACTTTCAGGTCGAGCAAGAGATATTTATGGTGGACTTCCCTATGAGGCAAAGAATAATTATCGTCTTTTAAAAGATGCGATAGGTAAGTGTTTAGAGCCGTGTGAGAGTGCAGACTGGAATCGAGTGAGCTTTTCCTCCCGACGACGGCTCCATAACGAGACTGCTCGTAAATTTGGTAATGCATTAAGACGCCTGATTTATAAAGCTTACCCTTCTGCTGACGGTGCTACGCAAGATTTACTAGCTCGTGGCCACTTTGTCGCACATGTAGGTAGCAGCGATATGCGTATACATTTGCGCAGTGCAAAACCTGCCACTTTGGAAGGCGCAATTAATTTAGCATCTGAATTGGAGCTTATTCGTAATTTAGAACATACACATTGTTCAGATTCTAAAGTTCGTGGTCTGAGTGTGCAGAATTCATCTGATAATAAGGTTGAAGTTTTACTGGGCATAGTGGAGGAGTTGCGTCAGGAGGTTAAGGCTTTACAAGTTACTGTAAAGGAAATGCAGGTGAAGTCTGCATGCACCACTGCCCTGAAAAATTCATCTGAGCCACAGGACCGTTTTCGGACCGAAGCATGTTGGGAATGTGGTTGTACTAGACACCTACGCAGAAATTGCCCTTATTTGCAGGGAAACTAGAGGGGGCGGGTATAAAAGGCCAAATGCCTGCCCCCACGGCTGTGCCTGATAAATTGGCCTCAGTTTCTGCAACCGGCGCTGGAGTTTTTTTGACTGGTAAAATAGGTGGGTGTGAAACACGTTTATTGATTGACACTGGGGCACAGGTTTCTATTGTACCCAAGCACTTTTGGCTAAATGTAACTAATGGGGGGTCCTGTTTAGATGGATATCAGGGTAGAGTAGCCGTGGCGAATGGTGGAGAAATGACAAACTTGGGTCGTTGGCAGACTGTATGTCAGTTTGATTCCTTGGCTGTTATTGCAGAGTTTTTGGTGGCTGATGTTACCCCCCAAGAATTACTGTTGGGTACAGACTTTCTCTCTAAATTTGGGGCCGTTATTGATCTGAGTGAAAAGTGTTGTCGGCTAATGGGTAAGAAGCTCCCCCTGTTTAGTGAAGAGTGTAGTGGACATCCTAAGGTAGTTAGGGTGCAGGCAGATATTATGATTCCTCCTCGTACTGAGGTTATTGTACCGGGTAAAGTAGAAGGACTTCTTCCACAACATTATGAGGGTATGTTGGAGCCTTTCTCCATCATGCTCCCAACATGTGATGTTTTGGTAGCTCGAGTGGTTTGTAAGGTTGAGGAAGGAGTTGTGCCAGTTTGAGTTATTAATGTGTCACAAGATAATTGTGTTTTAAAACAAAATATGAAGATTGGTACTTTTTTTTCAGATATAGAGGTAGGGGATAGTGCATTGACTACCAAAGTGAATGAGCCAAATTCCTCCCCTCCGTTGACTGTGGACTATTTAGTGTCACACTTTGGGTTGAAAGATCGGGGGTTTAATTCTAGTCAGATGCGGGAAATTGAGGAGTTATTACATCGCAATGCGTCTGTATTCAGTAAGGGGGATAATGATTTGGGTAGAACTCATCTTGCTCTGCATAAAATAGATACTGGCTCTGTACAGCCTGTTAAATTACCACCTCGGCGTGTACCTTTGCACCTCCAGCAGGAGGTTGTTGAGCAGATAAAACGGTTGCAAGATAATGACATTATTCGTCCATCATGTAGTCCGTGGGCAGCCCCGGTGGTTTTGGTCAGAAAAAAAGATGGTAGTCTTCGTTTTTGCGTAGACTATCGTAAACTAAATGACGTTACAAGGAAAGATGCATATCCGCTACCTAGGATTGACGATGCTCTCGATAGCTTAACAAATGCCTGTTGGTTTTCTACTTTAGACTTAGCGAGTGGCTATTGGCAGGTGGAGGTTGACCCTCAGGACAGACCTAAGACTGCATTTATTTCTCGTCAGGGTTTGTTTGAATTTAACGTTTTAAGTTTTGGGCTATGTAACTCCCCAAGCACCTTTCAACGTCTGATGGATGTTGTTTTGGCTGACCTGCAGTGGACCACTTGTTTAGTGTATCTAGATGACATTATTGTTTTTGGGCGAACCTTTCGAGAGCATCTTCAGAGACTGGATGAGGTGCTTTTGAAACTTCGTCAGGCTAATCTTAAGGTCAAACCTTCCAAGTGTAACCTTTTTTCCTCCCAAGTGCAATACTTGGGCCATGTGATATCTTCTGAGGGAGTAATGGCCGATCCCTCTAAGGTAGAAGCAGTACGGGCTTGGCCTACACCTAAAACCCAGACGGAGGTGAGAAGTTTTGTAGGTTTAGCCTCCTATTATAGAAGATTTATTAAAGGTTTTGCTGAGATGGCCCGCCCTTTACATCAGCTCACTGAAAAGGGAAAAAGATTTGGTTGGGGGGAGGACTGTCAAGAGGTATTTCAGCTATTAAAAGCAAGTCTTATTAGTGCTCCCGTTTTGGCCTTTCCAGACCCTAAAAAGCCATTTATTTTAGACACTGATGCCAGTAATGTGGGAATCGGGGCTGTATTGTCTCAAGAGGATGGGGGTTTGGAGCGGGTGGTGGCATATGCTAGTAGAGCCTTGACTAAACAAGAACGGAAGTATGCCACCACAAAGAAGGAGCTGCTTAGTGTGGTGACTTTTACAAAGCATTTTAAATATTACTTGCTTGGGAGGGAGTTTTTGTTGAGAACTGATCATAGTTCATTGCGGTGGCTGCATAACTTCAGTGGGTTGGAGGGACAGCTGGCCTGCTGGTTAGAGCAACTGGCCAACTTCCAATATAAGATCATTCATAGACCAGGGAAGCAGCATGCCAATGCTGATGCTCTCTCAAGGCTTCCCGGACCTGGGAGTGGAGGTAATGGGGAGGAGGGTGGAAATTTCCCTCAGTCTAAGGTACAGGTTCGGGTAGTGAGTGAGGCTGATGGAATGGGGGGTCCTATACGAGAGATGCAAGAGATTGAAGATGATTTGGTTAAGGCTCAGCAAGAGGACCCAAATATTCATCTGCTTATTCAGTCGAAAAAGAGGTCAGGCGATGATTGTAGGGAAGTTGAGCTAAACCCTGCTCTTGTTAAGTATTTGCCAGTGTGGGACCAATTGCAGATTCAAAATCAGCGGTTGGTGAGGATACCTCCAGCAAATTCTGATGCTGCTTCTGCAGTACAGGTGGTTCTACCAAGAAGTCTGGTTCCAGGGGTGTTGTCCATGCTGCATAATACATCCACTGGGGGGCATTTAGGGATACACAAGTTACAAGCTAAGGTGAAGGATCGTTTTTATTGGCCTGGGTGGTTTGGGGATGTTAAAAAATGGTGCAGGGAGTGTCATGATTGCGCATCTTGAAAGGCTCATGGAAAGGCCCCTTGTGCCCCTCTGCAGATGTCTGTGGTATCCCGCCCATATGAACGTGTGGCTGTGGATATACTGGGCCCATTACCAGAGACTCTAAATAAGAATAAGTATATTTTAATTATTGGTGACTATTTTTCTAAATGGACCGAAGCATTCCCCCTTCCTAATCAAGAGGCTCAGTCCATTGCTAGAGTGTTGGTAGAGGAGTGGGTGTGCCAGTATGGAGTGCCTCTGAGTTTGCATTCTGATCAAGGGAGAAACTTTGAGTCTGGCCTGTTTAAGGAGTTATGTAGAAGGCTGCAAATAAACAAGTCTCGTACTTCTCCGTATCGTCCTCAGTCTGACGGGCTAATAGAACGGTTTAATCGCACTTTATTATCAATGCTGTCATTGTTTGTGGATGAAAACCAGATGAACTGGGATAGATTGCTGCCATATGTGATGATGGCCTATCGTAGCAGTGTGCAGGCAAGCACTGGGTTTACACCGTATAAGGTGTTATTCGGGCAGGAGATGGTTCTTCCAGTGGATATTATGTTGGGAGTGGATAATATGCAGAAATTTCAGTCAGTAAATGAATATGTGACTGGAATAGCAGAAAGTTTATCTACAGTAGTAGAAGCGGTAAAAAGGCATCAGAGTCAAGCTTCTCAGCGACAGAAGACATGTGCTGATTTTCGAGCAAATTTCCACTACTATGTAGTTGGTGAATTAGTTTGGATTCAAAACAAAGCTCGTAAACGGGGTGTGTGCCCTAAGTTGCAGAGACGATTTAAGGGGCCATTTAAAATCTTGGAAAGGCTGTCGGATGTGCTGTACAGAGTACAGCTATCAGAGGGGGGTTCTGAGAGTGTTGTGCATTTCAATCGACTGAAACCTTATGTTGCTTGTTCTGTTTCAGAATCTATGGGGCAGGATAACCAAAGTACCCCTGTGGACCGGATTGTCGAACGACACTTGGAGGTCCAAAGCTGTGCAGAAGAACATGATTTCGTATGGGGGTATCATCAACCTGCTGCTCCAGAGGCTCTCCAGACAAGGGAGAAGACTGCTGTGTCTAGCATCGAAAGGAATCCTCTATCAAAGTCTTCAGTGGAAGGTGGTTTTTCCAGTGGAAATTTACATCCTGCTCCGGTGGATACTGGTCTAGTTGAGATGCAGCAAGAGAGTGGGGACCAGAGGATGGAAGTGGGAGTGTCCCTTCCAGAGCTATGTCCACAAAGGATTCAGCCAGCTCGTTCTCGGAGACCACCAGCTTGGTCTAAAGATTATAATTTGATGTGACTCGAGGACGAGTTTTGCCTTCCCGAGGGGGGGGGGGTAGTGTGATGAATGCTGGGGATTTGTTTTTCTGTTTGGTCCATATGAACCTTTCTGGAGCACATTTCGGTGATGGCCTGGAGGCAGGGATAATTGATGTCACCTGGAGTGAGGATATTTAAGAAAAGTGAGAGAAGCGGAAGAGGAGGAGGAATGTACCTGGCTTGTCGCGCTCGAGAAGGAAACGGGGACGCTTTGTGTTGCTCGAGACCGTTAGGGTTTGTCCGGCAACGAAGATAGCTAGCTAGATCGATTGCATCTGAGTAACGTTAGTTACATTATAGTGATTGGGGGTAGGAGCGCCGGTCATATGTTCCATGAGCGAGTTCAAAAGCCGTCGACACCCAAAGAGACCTTGTGATTCCTAACAAGAGCGGCGATGCCCAAAGAGGACCAATTAATGCCAGAACCAGTGAGTAATTGCCGTGACTGCGGGGACGAGAACAACGCGGAGAAGGGCACGTGCTTTCTTTGTGGACGACTCAGCACGGTTGATTCTTTTCCCTAGACCCCGGGATGGGGTCTTGTTTCATGGAAATGGGGAAGTGTTTTATCTTTTAATTATTTCATGTGTGGTGTGCATGTATGAGTGTGTATGTGTCATTGGAGCGTCAGAGGTTGTATGGACATTGAATAGTGCGCTGGACTGGGGATGTGCCGATTCTTTTCCACTTGATGAATTGATTGCTGTGTGACCATGATTTATATTGTGCCGTGCTGGCCTGATGATAACCAATAGAGTGCAGTGGAATGATGTTTTGGGGAGTGCACTTGTGTATCGCCGTTTTGTCCTAGTGAGCGTATTGAGTAAATGTTTGTGAACTTCAAATGCTATTTATATAATGGTGATATTTTTTGAAATGAAAGTGTCAATAAAGTAATATTTTTCTGTAAAGCCTGTGGTATGATGTACCCTCTGTCCTCCATAAAATTTAGCTAAACCTCTTTAAATAAATTAATCAAGAGGTTTATTACAATATGAAATATAATGTGTTAAAAAAATTAATGCAAATAAACCTTCCTCTTGACCAGTACATCAATTCTGTAATAAAATATAGTAATTCTTACCATCTGTGTAGTTTAAGATTGAAGTTCATGTAATTTCATGTTTTTACTGCCCCCTGCAGCCGTGTCAGCAGGGGGCAGTCAGCACGCCTCAATAAACCTCACAAACAGCGCAGCCATAGAAGACTATGATGCAGGGAAACAACAGTGCAGGATCTCGATATTTTCAACTACTTTTAACTTGACACAGCATCCTAAAAACATGACGTTCTTGGCTCTGAAAACCAGTGAGTTGCTCTAATATACTGTATATATTTTTTTTTTCAACGTTTTCTTTTACATCACATGGATGGCCGGGTACGTGTTCACTGTTTACCTGGGGAAGTGATGGCACCAGGAGGCACTGTGGGAAGACGACCAGCTTGTGGAGGGACTGTGATCTACTTGGCAATGTTCTGCTGGGAAATCCTGGGTTCCGCCATTCATGTTGACGTTAATTTGACATGTTCCACCTACCTAAATATCTATGCACTCCAGGTACACCCCTTCATGTCAATGGTATTCCCTGATGGCAGTGGTCTCTTTCAGCAGCATAATGTTCCATGCCACACTGAACACATTGTTTGGGAATGGCTTAAGGAAAATGATGAAGAGTTCAAGGTGTTGCCCTGGCCTCCAAATTCCCCAGATCTCAATCCGATTGAGCATCTGTTGGATGTGGTGGACCAACAAGTTCGATCCATAATGGCTCCACCTCGCAACTTACAGGACTTGAAGGATCTGCTGCTAATGTCTTTGTGCCAGATACCACAGGACACCTTCAGGGGTCTTGTAGAGTCCATGCCTCTGTGGGTCAGTGCTGTTATTCTTTTTGCGGAACACAGAAGACCAACAGCATATTAGGCAAATGGTCATAATGTGTTGTTTCATGTGTGTGTGTGTGTGTGTGTGTGTGTGTGTGTGTATATATATATATATATATATTAGTGCTGTCAACAAATTAAACAATTATCTAATCAATTACATGATAAGCCGATTCATTATTTGAGTTTATTGCAATTTAACTCATATATAAATATTTACAAAGAAAGGCCCTACAGGAACAATAATTCAATATATAATGATTAAATAATTCTAAATAATTATATTTACATTTAGTCATTTAGCAGATTCTTTTATCCAAAGTGATTACAAATAAGACACATTGATAGACACATCTGCAGTATAGGACTGTCAAGTTCTCACAGTGGCTGGAGTAGTAAAGATGTTAGCACAGAAGAAAGGATCTTTTGTACATTAAGTGCATGTTAAGTGCAGTATTAAGTGCAATTAGTGTGGGTTGGTTAAGTGCTCATGGAACAGATGTGTTTTCAGCTGGTTCTTGAATGTTGAGAAGGTAACAGCAGATCGTGTGGAGGTTGGAAGTTCATTCCACCACTGAGGAGCACAATCATGATTATACTGAGCCTCTTTGTAATGGGACCACCACACTCGTTCATAGACTACAGAGAGCGAGTTGGAGAATAGACCAAAGAAGTGAATTGAAGTAAGAGGGTGTGGTTCCACTGGCTGTCCTGAAAGCCAGAGTTAAAACCACTTTTGATGCGGGCAGCTACAGGTAGCCAATGGAGTGAAATTAAGAGTGGGATGACATGAGCCCTTTTTGGCTGATTGAAGATCAGACGCACTGCTGCATTCTGGACCATCGACATTGGCTTAATTGTGTTATCTGGAAGGCCAGCCAACATAGCATTGTAGTAGTCCAGTAATTTAAAATATAATATAGATTTTTTATATAATATTTCAGATATTTAAAATGCATTACATTATTGTGCCAGACGAACAAAGCATTGATGAGGCAACTTTTGTTGAAATGCTTCCTAAGCACAGCGTATTTAGGTCACTGTGTCAAGTTGAATGTAGATTGAAACTTAGAAAAACACGTCTCGAGATCCCTGCATTTGGAAATATGCTCCATCCAGCTGTGTTTGAATGAAAAAACACGTTCTCATCTTGTGCAGCATAATATAACATCATTATGCTGAGGTACACAAATGGTAGTCCAGATTTACCCTATTCCAAAGCGGTGGGTGTATCAGGTTAAGAAGGGAAGCGCATGAAGCTATGCACCCATCATGCATTGTGCCCACCGTACAAGCCTCTGGAGGCAGTGTGAAGATCTAGGGTTGCTTCAGTTGGTCAGGTCTAGGCTCAGCAACGTTATGCTGCAGTAAAATTAAATCAGCTGACTACCTGAATGTACTGAATGATCAGGTTAGCACATCAATGGATTTTTTCTTCCCTGACGGCAAGGGCATATTCCAGGATGTCAATGCCAAGATTCATCGGGTTCGAACTGTGAAAAAATGGTTCAGGGAGCATGAGGAATCATTTTCACACATGAATTGGCCACCACAGATTCCTGACCTTAAAGGTAAAGTTCTCCCCAAAATTAAAATTGTCTCATCATTTACTCACTCTTATGCCATCTCGATGTGTATGATTTAATAAGATTTTTAGATGAATTTCTCAGCTCTTTTGGTTCATACAATGCAAGTGAATGGGTGCCAAAATTTGAAGCTCCAAAAATCACATACCGTAGGTTAGCATAAAAGTAATCCAGAGTCCAGTGGTTAAATCCATGTCTTCAGAATCGATTTTAATAGGTGTGGGTGAGAATCAGATCACTATTTTAGTAAATTTATTACAGTATACAGTGACAATTGGTGAATTTGCAAATTCAGATCTAGTAGTAGTGACTTCAACATTCACATAGTAATGAAAATGACAAATTGTGATTAGCATTTATCGATATTCTCAACTCTCTTGGAGTCAGACAAAATGTGACCGGACCAACTCATCACCATAATAATATGCTATATTTCATTCTGTCATATGGAGCTGATGCTGATACTATAGAAATTCTACTGCAGAGTGATGACATCTCAGATCATTACCTCTATCTCTTGTTTGCTCTGATCAGCTAATGTCACTCAATCTAAACCATGCTATCGTTCAAGTAGAATAATTTTTTCGACCACTAAAGATGGCTTCACTAATAATCTTCCAGAATTGTCTCACATACTCAGTAAGCCAAAAATTCTAGAAGAACTTGATGTAATAACAGAAAATATAAATACAGTCTTCTCTAGCACTCTTTATAGTGTCACCCCCCCCCTTCAATTCAAGAAAATTCAAGAAAAAGCCCAACACCAAGGTACAATAATCACACTCATGCTATCAAGATAGCATCTCGTAAAATGGAGCACAAGTGGAAGAAAACAAAATTAGGTTTTTAGCGGTGCAAGGATGGATAGTGTCTGTAGCACTAAAAGCTGCCAGGTCAGCATATTTTAGAAAATTCACAGAAAATAACCACAACAATCCTAGGTGTTTATTCAGTACTGTGACTAAATTGGTTAGGAATAAAACCACATCTTGATCCTAGCAAATTGGCTAATTATAGACCAATTTCATACCTCCCATTTATATCAAAAATACTATAAAAATCTGTGTCCTCCAAACTATGTTCATGTCTACAGAGAAATAGTATATATGAACAATTTCAGTCAGGATTTAAGCCCCATCACAGTACAGAGACTGCACTTATCAGAGTAACAAATGACTTGCTCTTATCATCTGATCGTGGCTGCATTTCTCTTCTAATGCTTTTAGATCTTAGTGATGCCTTTGACACCATAGATCACAAAATTCTCTTGAATAGGCTGGAGAACTATGTTGGCATTAATGGACTTGCATTAGCATGGTTCAGGTCCTATTTAGCAGACCGCTACCACTTTGTATGTGTAAACAAGGAATTGTCAAGTCAAACAAAAATAAGTATGGAGTGCCACAGGGCAATTTCTCAATTGTTTCAATGAAATCAAGGATTGGATGGCCAGATTTGCCATTTTACTCAATTCTGACAAATCAGAGGTACTAATTATTTGACCAAAAACCTCTAAAAATAAGCCACTAAAATATAATTTTACTCTTGATGAATCTTCTCTTACGTGGTCTTATACAGCGAAGAATTAGTTGTTATATTTGATACCAGTCTTTCTTTGAAAATCTAATTTCCAATGTTTGTAGAACAGCTTTCTTCCACCTCAGAAATATTGCTAAGCTACGACACATGCTGCTGAGGCTGAAAAATTAAGTCATGCATTCATGACCCCAAGACTAGATTATTTTAATGAATTACTGGGAGGATGTACTGCAAGTTCAATAAATAAACTTCAATTGATTCAAAATCAGCTGCCAGAGTGCTGACTAGAACCAATATATATGATCATATTAGCCCAATTTTATTGTTGTTACATTGGCTACCTGTTAAATTTCGTATTCATTTTAAAACACTGTTAACAACATGCAAAGCTTTGAATGGTCTAGCTCCAGAGTACTTAAGTGACCTTCTACCATGCTATATTACATCACGTTCATTCTGATCACTAAATTCTGGCCTGTTAATAGTTCCTAAAAATATAAAAATCCACAAAATGAGGTACATCCTTTTCCTATTTGGCCCCAAAACTGTGGAGTAGTCTCCCTAACCCTGTTCAGGACGCAGACATACTTATTCAGATTAAGTCTAGACTAAAGACTCATCTATTTAGCCAGGCATACACATAATTTATCCATCAACTCACATTTAGGCCTCTTTAGTTACGTCTGCCAGAACCAGAAACATTTCTCAGAAACATTTTTCATAATCTATAACTGCAATAAATTGAATGGCATCTACACTAATATTATTCTATTTGTTTCAGTCTCAACCTCGGGATTCATATCCCAAAGTTACGAAAGCCGGCCAGACCCAGCTCCTTTACTGCTTGGTGTCGGACTCCACTGGTATGTGTCACTGAGTGATGACGACAAACTACAGCCTGTGCTAGCCAGACATCACTTAAGTCTTTTACGATGAACTTCAGAGGATTAACTGATTCCAACTCCAACTGTAAGACATTGGATAAATCATATGCCACTGCCTGACCCATGGATTTAGGATGGACCCCACCCAAATTACCTGCCAGTTGAACTGTGATGCACATCATTGATCTTTGCCTTTGTTTATTGATGAACTAGACACTTGAAATGGAATACACAGACTATCAGCTAATTGCCAACAAAATCCTTCATCAGCCAACTAACAAAGGACAATGCATCTATGTGAATTTATGCAGTTAATCCAGGATGGACTTCAAAGACATTAGTCATTAATCTTAAAGTTCATAAAATAGCTTTATTTAAACACTGGCCCTTAACACTTACTTAGTTTACA
Source organism: Moxostoma hubbsi (assembly GCA_032164185.1). NCBI lineage: Eukaryota > Metazoa > Chordata > Actinopteri > Cypriniformes > Catostomidae > Moxostoma > Moxostoma hubbsi. The sequence goes on from JAVLUX010000019.1 coordinate 17,809,095, forward strand.
AATTTTAAATCAAGACTTGCATTGCACACAAATAACTAATTGTCATGGTCCTGTCTCTCTGGGTTTATGTCTGACAGTACCGTGGCATTATCATAAGATGTCTGTCTTGTGTCTGTCTTTGCGTGGGCGCACGGTTTCGGATGTATTCCCAGCCGTGCACTCTACGGTCTGTCTTGTTTTATGTCTGGAGTATGGTGTCGGTATCCGGACCCTCATGCTCCATGTCTGTCTGTTATTGACGTGAGTTTATCGTGCTCATGTCATCTTGGGAGCATGCACTAGCGTCATTAGTTTATGTCTGTCTCTTGCGAACATGGGTGCGCCTCATGTCGCATGCCCGGGTTGCGAGCTGAGCTTTGTGCTGAGGCTCGGTGTGTGTGGCCGAACTCTCTCACAGGGGTCCTGTCTTGTTTTTTTCACATGTTGCATGCATGTACACTCAGGTTTCGCTTAGTGTGAGAATGTGTGGCATCGTTTGTTTGCCGTTAGTACACATTCTCTCATCTTGTTTGCTGATTGGCATGGCCGTATATTGCCTCATTGTCTTGGCAATGTGCGCTCATGATATTTGGGTGTTTTTTTTTGTCTTGTGAGAGCAAGTGGCTTTGCTTTGTTTCTGTATCGCTGTGTGTATCTCTATTTTACATCATACCCCACCCCCTTGTTTGCCCATTATTAGTTTATTAGTCACACCTGCCCTGTCTTGTTAACCTGTTGATTTCTCTCCCTATTTTAGTCTCCTCGAGTTTGCTGTCCAGTGACAGTTTGTCTTGTTTCTTTACTCTTGTGTGTCTTGTGTGATCCAGTCGGTCTTATGTAGTCAGTCAGTCGGTCAGTCCTGTTTGTTCCTCATCCCATTCCTGTCCAGTTGGTCCTGGTTCCCCATTTCCCTCTGCCCCAGCCCTGGATTACGTTTAATTAGTTTTTTCCCCATCGGGGTAGTTTGAGTTTTTCCTTTTTGTATTTAATAAATTCAAAAATGTTTATCTCTGCATTTGGGTCCTGAGCCTCTCTTATTCCTGACACTAATATTGGCATTATATTCATGATGTTAGCTTTAGGGGAACTAACCCCTACAGTGATTATGGTTTCTCCCAAAGTTATTTTCTCCATTAACCAACATCTTATGGAGTTTTGTGTTCCTTGCAATAGTAGACGTCTGCTTGCTCACTGGGGTTATAAATACAATTATTATTTAACTATTTATTTATTTTATACACAATTTGCAATTACACAATAATGACTCTAAGACGTAATAAATATTACAGTTTAATTTTCTGTTAAAGCGTGATTTTCTGTAAAGCTGCTTTGAAATGATATTTGTTTTGAAATGTGCTATACAAATAATAATTGCTTGACTTGACTTGACAACTATAATAAAAAGTGAATGGTAACTGAGGCTAACATTCCGCCTGACATCTTTTTTGTTCCACCAAAGAGTGGAACAAAAAATCTCTTTAAATATACAACCCTATTGTAAAGTGTTAACAAAATATACAACATTAAATCACCAAACTGACAGCAATCGATTGCACAAATGAGATAAAATAGGGAGTAGCCAAATAAGATGGTATTGAGTTATTTGGCCTGATTGGATGAGAATTGGCTGGTAGTAGAGCTGAATGCTTCAATCTCCTCTCAGCTCTCTCATGCTGCTATCTCTGATTACAGAACTGCTTATTCCTGCTGGGCATGTCGGCAGGTGAGAATCCAGCCAAACCAAATGGTGGTCCAGAGCCTGGTGGGTTATCAAAAAGGAAACCATGCTTAGGTAGGGAGCATTTCTGCTTGCACATAAAAATTCCTTTAGATATCTTGGTTGGATACATTTATGAGCAAGTAAAAATCTTTTGATAACAAACAGCCATTGCAAGCATCACTCTTTGTGAGTGTTTCAGAGGGTCTTTTAGAATCACTAAAGTATAGATGCATTCATTGGTCCCCTGCACCACACAAATGCACCCTCTGACACAGTAAAAACCGTAGTCTAAAAGGAGCGTGGGCACTAGGAAGGAAAGGGGCTTCTTTATGAAGTTTGGGTACAGTCTAATGGCTCTTATTGTGTGGCCTCCACAGCACCTTGCAGCTCAGGGCAACAATTACTGACTTTTCATTTGACTCTGACATGAACAAGGTTATACCTGCCAGTTCCATTCAACCCCTACCAAAGATGCATTATTTAAATATAGCTTTATCCTCTTAATGTGCAGCACAATGTTCCAGAATCCAGATTAGTACTCTTACAATTTTTCAAAGCAACTACTCTTCAATAAGGATGCTCTTCATCGAATAAACAAAGATTTTATCAAAAATATCTTCTTTTAAATGTCATATGAGGAAAATACCTTGAAAATTGCTTTGTCGTTCAAATGGTAAATGTGGCTGATAGCTTATGAAGGCTAACACTGTAAAGATGATGTAAATGAGCTCTAACATCATCAAATCTGCATACAGACTGTCTGTTGCAACATCAAACATGAAAAACAGAAAAAACAACACTACTCACTTTCCCACTATTGTCAGCAGAGGATGTGTGTTTTAGTCAGAAAGAACTTGCGCTGCATTAGACATCATAGCAACAGATAAGGGTGCAAACCAAAGGCAGTGTGATGCTCTCTAACAAGCTGTCACACACACATGCCCAACACACACACACACATACACATGCACAAACAGATCAAACTGCCTCATCTTCAGTTTTACCAAAAGAAATGGACACAACAACATAACCACACATATTGTCTTAATTTTTGTGACTTTTTTATGCAAAAATGGATATAAATGGGGAAACAAGAAGATAAATTGTGAAGCTGGTCAAATGATCTTAATATGTCAGCCCCCATGAGGCATCCCACTCCATATAGAATGAAACAGCTTTTTAAGACACTGGTATTAAGTACACTCATATGAGTGTATTTAAACGTATTTCTAAAAAGTACTATTACTCTCTTTATGAGTACAACTTTTTAATGACAAAAAATTGTGTTGGGTTCGAGTCCAAAAGGGGCTGAATCGGACTCAAGACCGAGTCCATAACAGGCCGAGTCCGAGTCGAGTCCGAATGAATCTGTTCATGAATCTGTATTAAAATTGTAACCGTAAACTCAACATCAATATTTTAATCTTATTTAAACTTCACAACTAAGAAAAACAGTTTGTCAATATAAATGTAACAAAAACACCTCTGTTGCCTTTCATATATATATTTTATGATTAGTATGCTGCTGAATAGACTTCAGAGTGGTTTCAGAATGAAAGGATATGCTTTAGGTGTATGAAGACAAAACTGTCCTTCAACACAATTCTTACTGCGTTCTGTTGACATTTCAATTATTTGTTTCTTTTTCCCTCCACTCAAACATAGACAAAAGAATGTGAAAGCTGCATTAGTCATTACAACCAAGGTTATGTTTCAAATATAATTTTAGTTTTTATTTCTACTTCATGTTAAATTTGTCTATTCAATTTAAATTATTTTTATTTAAAATTATCCCTATCTAATGAAATAATTTGGGAAAATACTGTCAGGACGCCTGTTTGATCAGCCTAGTTGTGTTTGTGTCTGTGTCGTTGTTCGTCCGTAGCGCTTGGCTGTCTTGTTTGTCCGCCCGCGTGCTTCGGCGTGTTGTGTTTGTGTTCGTTCACCGTGTGTGTGCACGTGTTCTTTTCCTTGTGTTCAACTTGTCAGTTGTCGCCACTCCCTCTTGTTTCCTTGTTAGTTCAACATTACACTCACGTGTTACCCCTCATTAGCCTCTCTTTATATTCCCCTTGTGTTTTTTGTCCCTTGCCAGATCGTGTTTTGTGTGTTGTTCTTCACGTCTATCTAGTCTTTCTTTTTCCTTGCTGTTCTTGGTAGTCTAGTTATCTAGTCAAGTTTTATTTTTCTTCTGTTTTGATTTGCTTTATATTCCAAGGTTTTTTCCTATTTTTCTTTTATTTTGCTGTATCTTGTTCCCAGCTTGTTATCAGCCCTGATTTGATTCATGATTTTTTATCTTTATTGATTATTTTTATTTATTTTCCCTATACGTTAACTTGGCATAGTTCATAGTTTTTGCTTTATTTTTTCCCTGTCCCCTGTGGCCTGCATTCCGAGCAGTTTAGTCTTTTTCTTTTTTCCTTTTTTTCTCTCTCTAGTCTCCCCGTCTTCCAGGCTACTGGACAGAGCTTATTCCCCCGCCACCTCCGGCCTACCAGCAGTCATCTCCCTTCCCCTTTGCCGTGCCTCACCTGCCAAAACTGCCCGTTGCTTCCCCCATCTCATTCGCCACCATCTTTGTCCTCTTGTGCGGACTGCTCTTGGCTGTGATTTACCGGTCCATGGACCAAGTCTACGCTTTCTGAGGCTGCTATTGTCTGAGGACCTTATCCTGTCCGGCTCGTGCTTGTTTATTTCCTAATAAATTGTGGTTTATCCTGCAATTGAATCCTCTTCTTTCTGAACCCTGACAGTACGATCTGGCCAGATATGGATTCAGCGGGGTCAGATGTAGTCCGGAGCGCCGTCACCCAGCAGGGGATTCTGCTAGGACAACATTCCTCACAGATTACTACCACTACCCGTGATGTAGAGCTAATGGTCAACCAGATGGCAGACCTCACCGCACAGCTTAGAGAATTGCGGAGGGACCAGGATTCCATCAGAGCGGTTGCTGCTGCCTCACCTCCTGTACCTGCTCATGCCGGTTTGACTCTAGAACCCCGAGTGTCCACACCTACCCCCTATGACTTGTCGTTCATTCCTGATTCAGTGTTCCATCATCTTTGCCTTGCAACTTACCACCTATGCTTCTGAGATCACCAAGGTGGCCTTTGTCATCACTGCTCACCGGCAAGGCGCGTGAATGGGGAACCACTTTGTAGGCAGCCAAGGCTCAGTTCTGCACCACCTTCGAGCTGTTCGAGAAGGAGATGTTGAAGGTATTTGATCGATCATTGGGAGGTAAGGAGGCCGCTAGCCAGCTCGCCAGGTTGAGACAGGGGGACCATTCTGTGACCGATTACTCAATCCGCTTTCATACTCTTGCTGCCTTAACTGGATGGAATGAGGAGGCTTGCTGGGACCGCTTCCGGGAGGGCCTTAAAGATGACCTCCAAGATGAAATTGCCATTCATGACTTACCATTCTCATTCAACGACGTGGTGGATTTGGCCCTCAGAGTGGAGTCTCGTCTGGAGGTGCGACATCAGAGATGCTCTGCTCGTGTTCAGTGGAGAGGGACCTTATCTCCACTGGCAGTATCCAGCCATGGCCTTGAGCCTCACCCGGAGCTGAACCCATGCAGGTGGGGCAAATGCGTCTGGCAGCAGAGGAGAGACAACGCCGCATAGCCCAGGGACTCTGCCTCTACTGTGGCAAACCAGGACATTTTGCAGCCCAGTGCCCGTTAAAAGCCAGGGCTCGCCAGTAATTGGGGAAGTACTGGTGAGCGTAACTCCCTTGTCTTGTTCCCCCGGTTCCCGCACCCTACTTCCTGCCACTGTCGGTTGGGGCCCCTACTCGAGATGTTGCTCAGTCTTGGTTAATTCTGGTGCGGAGGGTGACTTTATTGATGCTGATTTGGTGGCTCGTTGGAGAATTCCCTCCCTCCTCCAGAAACCTATTACAGCGAGGGGACTTAACGGCTCCATCTTGGCCCAAAATAACCCATGTCACTGACCCTGTAAGCCTAGTCATCTCTAGCAACCACCGTGAGGAAATTGTGTTCAAGTCTCCTATCACCGCAATTGTATTGGGGCACCCTTGGCTGGTTAAGCACAATCCCCATGTGAGTTGGTTTGAAAATTCTGTGTTAGCGTGGAGCTCTTTTTGTCACAAGTTTTGTCTGGGTGCTGCTTCGCATTCTGGCTCTGTTTCTTCTATGTTACAGGAGGAGGCGGTGGATCTAACCGGTGTTCCTGTGGAGTACCCGGGCGGCATCCCTTCCTCCACATCAGCCGTATGACTGTGCCATTGACCTTCTCCCAGGCACCTCTCCACCCAAGGGCCGCCTGTACTCCCTCTCTGGACCAGAGAGGGAGGCGCTGGATAAGTATATCCATGAGTCGTTGGTGGCTGGCCTCATCCGACCCTCCTCTTCTCCCGCAGGCGTGGGGTTCTTATTCGTGGGGAAAAAGGATGGTTCACTCCATCCCTGCATCGATTATCGTGGGCTGAATGACATCACCATAAAGAATCGGTATCCCCTGTCATTGATATCAACTGCTCACGAGCTGTTACAGGGAGCCCAGGTCTTCACTAAGTTGGATCTCCGCAACGCCTACCACCTGGTTCGGATCAGGGAGGGTGATGAGTGAAAGATGGCATTCAACTCCCCTACTGGGCACTTTGAATACAGGGTGATGCCCTTTGGGCTTACTAATGCCCTGGCTGTCTTCCAGGCCCTGGTTAATGATATGTTGAAAGACATGATCAATAGATTTGTCTTTGTGTACCTTGACGATATCTTAATTTTTTCCCCTTCATTACAGGTACACATTCAGCATGTACGCCAGGTGCTGCAATGTCTTCTGGAGAACCAGTTGTACGTCAAGGCAGAGAAATGTATATTCCATGCTGACTCCGTTCCATTCTTGGGGCAAATAATCTCGGCGGAGGGGATCAAGGTAGATCCGGCGAAGGTAAGGGCTGTCTCCGAATGGCCAGTCCTTGACTCCCGCAAGGCGTTGCAGCAATTCCTGCGTTTTGCTAACTTCTATAGGTGGTTTATCCACAGCTTCAGTCAAACCACTGCACCCTTGACAGCTTTAACCTCCACATGTGTCCCTTTCAGGTGGTCAGATCAGGCTCAGGAGGCTTTCCAGAGACTTAAGAAATGTTTCACCTCTGCACCTATTCTGTCTGTTCCTGACCCTTATCTGCAATTTATTGTGGCGGTAGATGCTTCTGAGGTTGGGGTTGGAGCAGTTCTCTCCCAGCGATCCCTTTGTGATGGAAAAGTACACCCCTGTGCATTCTTCTTGCACTGCCTTAGCCCGGCTGAACAGAACTATGATGTCGGTGGCTGGAGGGCACGGTGGAGCCCTTCTTGGTCTGGACAGATCATAAAAACCTTGATTATATCCATTCGGCCAGGAGGTTGAACCCTCGACAGGCCAGATGGGCACTCTTTTTCAGCCGGTTCTGTTTCACCCTCTCATACCGGCCAGACTCGAAGAACGTTAAGCCCGACGCCCTGTCCCGTCTCTTTGACTGCCCTAGGGGTAATTAGTTTCCCGACACTATAGTGCCTGAGGATGTTGTGGTGGCTGCCGTGTCCTGGGGGGTCGAAGGACAGGTCAGGGAGGCCCTATGAGGGGTGGCTGTTTTGATGGGTTGCCCTGATGGTCTGTTGTTTGTTCCTGAGCCGTTTCGTGCAGTTGTGTTGAGGTGGAGCCACTCATTGAGGCTGGCCTGTCACCCAGGAGTGCGGAGAACGTTTCTGGTGGCTCACCATGGACCAAGACGCCAGACAGTTCATGGCAGCCTGCTTGGTTTGTGCCCAGAATAAGTCTTCTAACAAGCCTCCCGCTGGTCTGCTGCAATCTTTGCCTGTTCCCTCCCGCCCCTGGTCTCACATTTCACTTGATTTTGTTAGGGGCTCATAAGGGGCTGCACCACCATTTTGACTGTGGTTGTCCATTTTTCCAAGGCGGTGCACTTTATTCCCCTTCCCAAACTGCCCACTGCAAAGGAGACGGCACTGGTGGTGGTCGATCACATCTTCGGGATTCTTGGTCTTCCGACAGACGTGGTGTCTGACAGGGGGCCCCAGTTCAGGCAGGGAGATGTGCCAAGGTGGCAGCAGACCGCCGACGGACTCCGGCACCCAAGTATGTCTGTGGGCAAAACGTATGGCTGTATGACCTACCTCTTAAGGTGCCGGCACGCAAGTTAGCACCCAGTTTCACGGACTCCAGGAGGCGTGGTAGAGGATACCAGTACCTTGTGGACTGGGAGGGATATGGCCCAGAGGAGAAATGTTGGGTGCCATCCCGGGATATTCTGGACCGCTCACTGATCAAGGACTTCCACCATCAGTGGCCCCTTTCTACACAGGGAGCGTCTGGGGTAGCCCTGAAGGGGGGGTACTGTCAAGACACCTGTTTGATCAGCCTAGTTGTGTTTGTGTCTGTGTCCTTGTTCATCCGTAGCGCTTGGCTGTCTTGTTTGTCGCCTGCGCGCTTCGGCGTGTTGTGTTTGTCTTTGTTCACCGTGTGTGTGCACGTGGTGTTTTTCATGCGTTCAACTGTCAGTTGTCGCCCCTCCCTCTTGTTACCTTGTTAGTTCAACATTACACTCACGTGTTACCCCTCATTAGCCTCTCTTTATATTCCCCTTGTGTTTTTTGTCCCTTGCCAGATAATGTTTTGCGTGTTGTTGTTCAACACATTCTCACACCCAACTCGTCACATATTGACGCTTTTGACAGGACCCCTTGGCGTCACATTTTAAGCCCTGGGTATACCTTTGGCGTCATTTTTCGACGCGTTGGGTAGTCTTAACCAAAACTGCATTCAAAGGTGAGTTTAACAACGCTCCACGGTGTGTGCAAGTAAGCAGTTTAAGCGTTTTCTTAGAGAGCATGCTGGATAACGTATTTTTATCGGAGGTTTGTTGATGTTAATAAATCAATTAATCAAAGTTTTTTATATTTTTATTTTTTAAATTTTGTTCAATTAATCAAAGTTTTTTTAACTTTTATTTTTAAAATCCTCTATAGAAATCTATCGGACTACCCAACGCGTCGAAAAATGACGCCAAAGGTATACCCAGGGCGTTAAAAAGTGACGCCAAGGGGTCCTGTCAAAAGCGTCAATATGTGACGAGTTGGGTGTGAGAATGTGTTGTGTTGTTCACGTCTAGCTAGTCTTGCTTTTTCCTTGCTGTTCTTGGTAATCTAGTTATGTAGACAAGTTTTATTTTTCTTCTGTTTTGATTTGCTTTGTATTCCAAGGTTTTTTCCTATTTTCTTTTCTTTTGCTGTGTCTTGTTCCCAGCTTGTTATCAGCCCTGATTTGATTTATCATTTTTTATCTTTGATTGATTATTTTTATTTATTTTTCCTATAAGTTAACTTGGCATAGTTCATAGGTTTTTGCTTTATTTTTTCCCTGTCCCCTGTGGCCTGCATTCCGAGCAGTTTAGTCTTTTCACTCTCTAGTCTCCCCGTCTTCCAGGCTGCTGGACAGAGCTTATTCCCCCGCCACCTCCGGCCTACCAGCAGTCATCTCCCTTCCCCTTTGCCGTGCCTCACCTGCCAATCCTGCCCGCTGCTTCCCTGTCTCATTCGCCACCATTTTTGTCCTCTTGTGCGGACTGCTCTTGGCTGTGATTTACCGGTCCATGGACCAAGTCTACGCTTTCTGAGGCTGTTATTGTCTGAGGACCTTATCCTGTCCGACTCGTGCTTGTTTATTTCCCAATAAATTGTGGTTTATCCTGCAATTGAATCCTCTTCTTTCTGAACCCTGACATACTGTACAAATTAATCAACACAGTAGTAATTAGCACTCACTGAGAAGTTACGTCTAACAATTTGACTGCAAATGCTACATCCATAAACACTGGAAAAAGCCACTGATAATATTAGGGCCATGTCATCATGGACATGATTTTGTTGTTAATTTGTGGGAAACTGCACAATACAGGGCACTTCTGCGTGCTGCCTGTGTACCTATATCCCTGATGCGTCCGTGTGCGTCTCACAGCAGATACCGCAGAAGATAATAATAATAATAATAATAATTGATATTTGTATGAGTAGCAGCCGCGGTGGACTGAAATCAGTCTAAAATCTATACCAACCAAAGAAAACCTCAAAAACATGGAGAATAATAATTGAGTCATAAATTTAACAGGATTGTCCTTCAAAAGTGTCAGAGATATTCATCTCGTAACATGAAGTTTAGCTTCATGCACATACTCTGTCATCGAATAATACATTTATTTTATAGTCTATAATTCAATTATAAACTAAAAAACTTCACTGCCCAAAATAATACTATATTGAGCATGGTTGAATGTTGTGAATGGTGGACAAATGCTGTAAAAGAACCTGTTTTAAGCAGCTCATCAATGCTTTGAAAATAGTAAATCAATAATAAATAGTCGCTGTTTATTTGTTTAGAGTTGCTGTCTGCTTTAGCAATAACACTTTTTTCACAGTTAATTCATCAAGCTATTATGGACCAGTTCAAGCTGACAAAACTGCGTTGACCACAAGAGACTACAGAAGCCTACATGTGTGGATACATTATGCCTAAAAAGACATAATATCCAACATTAATACTATTTTTTTGTATTTTTATTTCAATATGCAGTTTTTAGTAAACTGTGAGAGACATGATGTGGGTAACTTGACTTAACCAGGATGAAACCACAGTGCGAGCACCGTCTTAGATGCACAAACAACACACGCAATTTTACCAGTTTTCAGGTCCTGTGTCATGTGAAACTGCCTTGTTAAGTTTCTATTACTTTGGATACGTACACATCTTTATGTTTTTGTCTTGCCAGCCACCTCGGTAATCGATGTTAAACAGTAGTCTCTATAGTAACATTCAAGCATATTAGTTGACTGATGTGTATGCGTGTGTTTGCTTAAACACAGTGACTCTGACACATAACTCTGGTTACATCTGTGACTTCAAGGGCTAATACATCTGCATGCAGACAGAGATGTGTTCATTAATTTCTGTTTTGTTATTTTTTTATTTTTTCATTGCATCACAAACGTCATTGGCTCGGCTGGACTTAAATGAGCATTACTGCAGAGGATGTATGTGGCACAATGATCACAATAGACTAATACTGTGTTTCTAATAATAATTGTAATAATAATACAATAAAAATGAAATTAAATAATAACTTAAAATCTATCTATCTATCTATCTATCTATCTATCTATCTATCTATCTATCTATCTATCTATCTATCTATCTATCTATCTATCTATCTAGAGTTCGAGTCAGTGTCAAGTCCAAGTAAAAATGCATCTGAATCTGTTACAAGTCCAAGTCCATTATAATTGGACTCGTGACTTGGACTCGAGTTCGGTGCCAAACTCGAGTACCCTGACTCTAACAAAAAAAGGTGTGCACCTATTATGGTAATCAACAATGATAATGTAACAAAGAGGTAAAGTGTTTCACATGAACTTAAAAAGTATGTACTGTAGCAATTAGAATCATTGATTAGAATAATGCCTAGTAGAGAGAATTTTGCTAAGCAGATGGACCGTCCTCTCAGGAAGAGACGTCCCACTGTAAATTTCCAATCAAAAGACGCACAATATTTTCCAATGGCCAGAAATTTCTCATAATCTACAACCCTCAGGCTTCCAGCTTCATTAGGAAGGAAACTGATGTGAATCTGGAAATGCAACAGAAAGAAATCAAAGCACCCACTCTGTAAAATGAGCAGCAAACTCCTCATTAGATATTCACAAATCTCCTAGGATACGGCCCACCACACACAATAATCACCAAGCAAGAATGTTGCGTGTATTGTAACAGTGACGAGAGCATTGGTCTGCATAAGAGGATTCAAAACCATCTCCAAGCTCCAGCAAAGAATCAGCATTCCTTGAAAAAAAAATCAAATGATTGCTTTATTTGATGGCATGTACTGTATTTCAAATATGCGTGAACATATTTTGTGTACGTTATACTGTATATTGGTTTTAATACATTAGAATGATCTTGGGGAATGGTCTACATGTGGGAGAGGAGACACAAGAGGAGGGCAAGAGAAGGCGACATAATGCTGCAGTGAGGTTTCTGCCAGATCATTGCTGTCACAGCCCACACATTCGGCTGATACAATCGTTGAGACACCAAATGCCATGAGAATGTCAGGCTTGCTTTTTAAAGAGACGCTAAGCTTAGGAGCATGCAATCAAAAGCAACATCCAATATACTACATGTACACCACAGCAAGACATAGCATGCTTTAAGCACAAGCATGTTAATTAGATTCTTTGGGTCCTGGGGTGAGTAGAGATTAGTCACAGTGAGTAGGGGTAAAAATTATAAAAAATTGTATGATGGAACATATGCACAGTCTTCACTTGCCAGGATACAATCTGTGCAACAAAAACAATCCAACATTTGCCTTAATTGTGAACTACAGCCATTTAAATTAAATTAAATTAAATATATTTGTATAAAACTTTTTACAATACATTTTGTTCCAAAGCAGCTTTACAGACAAAAAAAGAGAAAACAAAATAGTACCTTACAAACCCCTCCAAGCCAAAGGCAAAATTGGCACGCAAAACATCCTTAAGATGAAAAACAATAAATAAATAAAATATTGGGAGGAACAAGCATTACCAATTATTTTAATGTAATTTTCTGAATTTTAAAAATACTGATGGATGACTCAGAACGCTCCCTTTTGGACAACTAAAACAAATAAGGTCTATTTAGCGTCCCTTCTTTTTAATCTGTTTAACTGCAATCTCATTGTTTTTACAACACCTTAGGAACAAGATAATAGGTTTAGAATTTAATTTTCATTCAGAAATCACATGCAAAAGTGATGAAAAACAAAGTAATTAAAGAATCTTTTTAATTTTCACAAATGATGAGCAAAGTATCACCAGGTATGCATAGGAACACAAACAATTGTATTATTTCTTTATCCGAGCTGATGATAGACTGAAATTAATTCTGCGTAGTGGCTTATTCATAGATCAAACATTCTCTTGATAATGTATCGCTGAATACCGTATTTAATCTTTGTGATATTTGTCTTTATTTTCTCTATTCACACGATTACATGTTGCCACTGGAGACAAAAATTACCTTTGATTTCCATAATTATATCTGTGGGTCCCTTTGATCATTGTTCCACCCATTGCTATTGTTCCCGTCACTGTGGTGAAATCAAATACAACAGAATAGGCCAACATCTGCTACTTACACTATTCTAAAAATTAACAATTTTGCTGTCTGGAAAAGCCAGGATCTTTAAAACTAAGGTCACTTTGTTATTCTATAAGCTTTATTTCGTAGTCTTTATTTAGGAAATCATTCTTGACAAGACTGCTTTTCAGGTTTTTCTTGGCCTAATGGTTTTGCAACAATACTTTCATTAGAACAAAACAGAGGTTTACCAATGGTTTACGACCCAATATGGGCTTAGTGTACAGATTTAAGATTGGAAACAAACCTTCAGTCTATTCCTAAAGTATTATAATAATCCTTGAAGTAGGACTGCCAAATTGCTCCTTTAAAATCTCAAGATCTATTTCAATCACATGGTTTTCTCCTCTCTGCTCTGCTGTCTGGCTTGGAGCGATCACAAATCAATTTTAGTCATTTTCATATAGACTCTATATATTAATTATTTGCAGTGACAAAACATTTGAATAGTGAGAGAAGGACAGATTTGTTGGACTTAAAGGATCAGTGCAGCACACAACAGCTAATAAAGCTGATAAATTTGCAGAGTATGTTCCTACTTTATGGCTACATATATGTAATTTAAGGTCTTGCTGTAAATATGATAAACATGTCTTTTTAAAGAGATATTTACTGTCATGTTTTAATGCACATAATAATTAAAAACTTTAAAAAAGAAGAAAAAAAGAAAATATGTGAATAAACTTCAAACTGAAAGGTTTTCTGGGTCAAAGTCAGATTTAGAAACTGAAATGTACCTAGGAAGTAAAATCACACTGTGTTAAAGAAAGAGAAAAAGAAAGAGAGAGAGAGAGAGAGAGAGAGAGAGAGAGAGAGAGAGAGAGAGAGAGAGAGAGAGAGAGAGAGAAAGGTTATATTTAGACAGAGGCAGCACATCAGGTGCAAGATTTCTGAAAATGGAAACAGCTCCCAGGGGTGAGAGAGCTGAATCTCGGGCACTTTCATTATTTATTTCGTTTCTAAGGCGTTGCACTGGGAAAAAATTGCAGAAAGAGTGCTGACGTCCCTGTAGTTCCTATGTTAATGAACATGTCTAATCGAGAGCTCAGGAACCTTTTCTGTCTCTAGTCATAAAGCGCATGCCTGAGAAACACATGTGCACACTGTGATTGCCAAACTAACCCACTGTGTTTGAATAATACAATGCTAAATCACAGCACGATTTGATACATTCTCAGCCAAATAAAAATTGCATGTTAAAAAAAATAAATAATTGCTGATTGTATAAATTTCACTTTGGAGTTATTGTCAGGAACAGACTGAGATAAACAGAGATAATTCCAAATTTGCATTCTAAAAAGATTGTTTCAGTAAAGATTGGAAAAGTAACAGAACAACAGTGGGCATTCTATTGCTCTTGTCTTTCACACCACCACCTACCCTTAGTTTGGTTGATTAACAACATGTATCACATGATAGCTGCTTTTTATAAAATACATATATTTTCAAATCAGAAAAAATAAAAAAAATGTGACCCCCCTCCGCAGATACAGAACCTTGGGTTACTCTACACCTTTTCCTGCAGAAACTTTTGTAAAGATAAGTGAAGCGTGGTCATATGGCTGGAGTGCTTCCAAATGACACCATTAGCCAGCAGAATGAACACAAACATGGAGGCTGCATAACCACCCTCCCTTTTTTTTTGCTCCAGTGGATAATAGGGTTCATATGAGGAGTTTATCAAAAAGCAAATAGCCACAGGCCTTGCGTGATATTAAAACCATGGGTACGGAAAAGTTATGGGCCATTCCAAAACAAAAATCTTCAATTTTTTTGAGAGGTTATCATAAGGATGATTTAGCATCACAATATTACTTGCAAGTAATAGTTTGATATATATATGATCTTTATTATTTTGTAATATTCTGGGTTCATGCTCCTACCAGAACCACAAATTCTATCGGTCTCAATCAGAATATGATTCTGCGCTGTCTCATAGCAACTCTGACAATAAGCAGTGGAAATGCCGTCATAGTCTATAAAAGAATAATAGATAGACAGACAGACAGACAGACAGTCAGACAGTCAGACAGATAGATAGATAGATAGATGGATAGATAGATAGATAGATAGATAGATAGATAGATAGATAGATAGATAGATAGATAGATAGATGGATAGATGGATAGATGGATAGATGGATAGATAGTTTGTATCTAAGGCTTTGCAATGGGAAAAAAATGCAGAAAGAGTGCTGACGTCCCTGTAGTTCCTATGTTAATGAACATGTCTAATCGAGAGCTCAGGAACCTTTTCTGTCTCTAGTCATAAAGCGCATGCCTGAGAAACACATGTGCACACTGTGATTGCCAAACTAACCCACTGTGTTTGAATAATACAATGCTAAATCACAGCACGATTTGATACATTCTCAGCCAAATAACAATTGCATGTTAAAAAAAAAAAAAAATTGCTGATTGTATAAATTTCACTTTGGAGTTATTGTCAGGAACAGACTGAGATAAACAGAGATAATTCCAAATTTGCATTCTAAAAAGATTGTTTCAGTAAAGATTGGAAAAGTAACAGAACAACAGTGGGCATTCTATTGCTCTTGTCTTCCACACCACCACCTACCCTTAGTTTGGTTGCTTAACAACACTTATCACATGAGAGCTGCTCTTTATAATATATATATATATATATATATATATATATATATATATATATATATATATATATATATATATACACACACATTTCCCTATCCCTTTTCCTGCACTAGAAACTTTTGTAAAGGTATGTGAAGTGTGACCATCAGGCTAGCTAGCTAGAGACAGACAGATAGATAGATAGATAGATAGATAGATAGATAGATAGATAGATAGATAGATAGATAGATAGATAGATAGATAGATAGATAGATAGATAGATAGATAGATAGATAGATAGATAGATAGATAGATAGATAGATGTTAACTTATTATTTAATAAAAAATGCATTGTATTATTATTACAATTATTATTAGAAACACAGTATACGTCTATTGTGATCATTGTGCCACATACATCCTCTGCAGTAATACTAATTTAATGTTGACACAATCTAACTGGGAATGTTATGTTATTAGCTTAGTATAAGTATAGCCAGAGCTCATTCGCTGTAGTATATTCGTTATAATGTAAATGCCATTCAAATGTAATTTTTTAAATTTACAATTTAACATAGTCCTCTAATATTGTTTGTGCTCATCATAACAACAAATTTATTTTTGTAGATTCTGACGTCAATCAGATTCACGTTTCATTCACGAAGTAAAAAAGAGGGAGTTATTAATAAACTCAACGTCTTAGAGTGACTCTTGTTTGCGCAAATAGGAATGCAGCAATTGGACTGGTCTCTTGCGTTTGAGTAACAAAAGCAGTGGAGCTGCTGGAGCGTCGTGTTGCCTGCACGGCAGAACTGAACCACATATAGGACAGTTCTGTTAGGTCTAAACTAAATAACTGCACGGCCAGTGCTGAGAAACTATGCCTCTCAACAGGTTTTAGAGCGATTTACCGTGGACTTACTTTATAATGACAAACCTGAGCATCTACCAGGTAAGGAAACGTTATAACTTGAACCCATTTACGTGGCGCAATTACCAGAGAAACACATTTGACATTAAACATTTGCATTATTTTTATAGTAGTATAATGACGATGCAATATAATTATTATTATGATATACATAATCATTTTTGCTGATATTAGCCAAGTTTGCAACAATATTTTTTTGGGGGAAACTCGTGACTATAAGAAAAGTACACAAACCCTTTTGAGAAAAAGAAAATGCATGTGAATGAGGACAGATCAAAGTTATGATTTACATGGTAGTGGATGGAACTGGATCTGTAACAATAACTTTAAAGCAACACCAACATGCTTTGCCACTTTTGCTGAGAGTATTTTATTCTCCAAAGCAGATGAGTAGCCTACTGAGGAGAATTTTTCACATGCTCTCAGTACCATGGACAGTGCTATTTCGTGAACGCAGTTGATTATCAGAAAACGCAAACGTGTGAATACAATCTATAGAGCCTACCGCGAAGTAGATTTGATAAATTAATGCCTCTTAAAATGCATTAATAAATCATGTCAGGCTATTTCGTTGTATCACGTGTAATCAATTAAAGGTTATTAAAACCCTTTTTTGTTTCAGATTAAGTCCATATATTTTCAAATGGTTATTTCATATAGGCTAACTGGTTTGAATAAATTGTGAGGGTCGAGAACTCGAACAAGAAATCGAGGTCGACTATTCATACCAGAGCAACTGATTAAAGCATGTCAATAAAAATACCATCTTAGAAACATTGCGTTATTAATACATTTTAAATGGTTTTTTTAAAAATTTTTTTTTTTATAAATTTCTTAACAACGCTCATTTTGTTAGAGAAAAGTCACAAATATATCCACTTAATTCATACAAGGACATCTTATGCATGTATACGCTACACAAACACTGTTCTAAATTGTAATCGTATCCAAACAAACAGAACTGCACGAATTAAGAATTCGAAGTTCCATTCGCACCTGATCCACCTGTCAGTTCAGCGTCTCTTCGAATAACTCATCCTGCGCATTCAGGCTGCCACCTGGTGGCTCTTCAAAACGACAGACAGGCGGTTTTATACATGTAGAGCAGGTGATTGAGAGTTTAAAACATCTAAATCACCTCTCCTTACCACCACAATGTTAAGTGTTTGTGAAATGGAAATGTCTCTGAAAACTGCTTGATGACTGTAGATGCAGTCTGTTATTGCCTTGCAGGACTGAGGCTGCTTTGGGTCCAGTCTGGGTGATGGCTGACATTCTAGAGCTCAGGACTGACGGGAACTCTCTGCTGAAAGCAGTGTGGCTTCACCGTTTGCGCCTTACAAGGCTTCTGCTGGAGGGTGGAGCCTACATCAATGAAAGCAACGACCGTGGAGAAACGCCACTCATGGTGGCCTGCATGTCCAAACACTCTGACCAGCAGAGTGTCAGTAAGGCTAAGATGGTCAAGTACCTACTGGACAACAAAGCTGACCCTAATATCCAAGACAAAGCTGGAAGAACAGTGCTCATGCATGCATGCAGCCACAGGGCAGGGCATGAGGTGGTGTCTCATCTTCTGTCCAACGGTGCTGATCCAAGCCTGGAGGACCGTTGCGGATCCTCTGCCTTAGTCTACGCTGTCAATGCAGATGATAAAGAAACACTAAAAGTCCTTCTGGATGCCTGCAAAGCAAAAGGCAAGGAGGTGATCATCATTACCACTGACAAATCCCTGTCTGGAACTAAAACCAAACAGTACCTGAATATTCCTCCATCGCCTGAGTTGGATGAGAGAACCCCTCCTGCACTATGTGCCTCACCTTCAGAGATAGATCTTCACACATCACAATCTCCCAGCAAAGAAGAGGAGAAAGACACTGTATTCACTTTTCAAACCATGTTTAAGTCAAGCTCAAACACAGCAGCCAAACTAACCAATGGACTTACTTCTCCAAATAAGAAGCCGGTAAACCCCAAAAGGGCTCGTCTTCCCCAGCTGAAGCGACTACAGTCAGAGCCTTGGGGTCTGATTGCCCCCTCTGTGTTGGCAGCAGCCAATGAGGAGAGCAAGAGAGCCAACTCTGATGAAGATGTTGTTGCAGGTGTTGATGGACTGAGCCTGTCCAAAAGAGGCACTTTGTCCCGGCATAATAGCGTGGATGGAAAATACATACGGTTTCCAATGGTAGGGGATCAGACTTCAAAAATCTCCCAAACTTCGTCTCTTCCTCTATCTTCCAAAGCATCCTATGAGAGATCTCTAGCACAGCACCAACAACTGGCACGATGTAGCATGGTCCCTGCTGAGCAGGAGGGCTCTGAAGCAAACTTTGTGCCAGCTAGCCTCAGAGATACTGTGCACCGGAGGAGATTGGGGAATGAACACTACGAGTCAGACTCCCAGCTGTACTCAGATTCCAGCATGCTAGACTCACCTAAGGCACCGATGGAAAGAAGGAAGCTAAATACATCCCCTCTTGCTCTGCTCACAGGCTCAAGAGAGTCCTTGGACAGCAATCCCAGTACCTCTTCTCCTAGCACAGCCAGATGCAGACCACATGGTCTATTGGAGCGGCGTGGCTCTGGAACGCTCTTGCTGGACTACATATCCCACACCCGCCCAGGCCACCTGCCTCCGCTAAATGTCAACCCTAACCCTCCTATTCCAGATATAGGGGCCAGCAGCAAGTCCTCATCCCCACTTGCAGCAGGACTCAGATCAATAGCTCCCATAGCACCAAACTCACCAAAGAGAGGCAACCTCAGGACAAAGAAAAAGCTTGTGAGAAGGCACTCTATGCAAGTGGAACAGATGAAGCAGCTATCAGACTTTGAAGAGCTTAACCATCAATCATGAAACTATTTAGATGTAGCAATTTTAACATCATAATTTTTTTTATTTTTATGCTTAGACAGGTGGATACATGTACCTGTAATAGTACTTAAAGGTAGTTAGCACTGAATGTAGCCATTTAGGGCAAAGGGATATTCTAACAAGAATCAACATGCTGGTTTAAATTTGGGGAAAAAAATAATAAATTTGAAACAGCACATGAAAAACATTTAGTTAGTCCATCTATTGCCTAACAGAGGGAAGATAATCAGATGTTAGAGAAGCATAAATAGCTTTTAATGTTGTCTCTAAAAGGGAAAGATTTTCCGAGATGCAACCTAGCTGTTAAAGGTTAGTTTAGATTTAATATATGATGTAACATTAGTGTAAGCTTAGACTGGCAGTTCCTAGTAGCTCATTTTCCAAATATGTGTTGGTAGAATTGTAATTTGCAACACAGTCACAAAAATACAACAAAGCAGTGTGCAATTTTCCATTCTCCAACAAATGTGGTGTTTGTCCTCTTAAAGTGCAAGTGAGAGAGTGTGCTATAATTCTCTCACATATACAGTATAGATTGAACTCCACAGTTTGAATACAGCTTGTTCTAGGAGCAGATCTTCTGCAGCAAACAAAAACATACTGAAAAATCGGTTATGTCTTGAAAGTCTAGACATCTCTCGATGAGATTCATGAAGGCAGACAGAAGAGTGAATGCAAAACCAGACTGGAAAAATGGAGGAGAAAGGTCACCAGATCATACCAATTAAAAGAGAGCATTTAATTGGTGCCTGATTAAAAAGCTGGATAGTCCTGCTAAACAACCAACCAACCAACCAAACAAACAAACCAAATCCAGTTGAGAAGTGTAGCAGAAGAGATGAGACACAAGAGAAATATCATCTTATAACATTCTCTGCATACTATACATATAAAATTTTAGTTTTTAAATGTTGATTTTAATAATGACTATGTACAGATGTGTCATTACATGCATATATGATCTAAATTCAGTGAGAAAAACTGACCGTCTGTGAGCTAATGATAGGAAAATCTGTCTCATGTAATTGATTACATTCTACACTGGTTGCAATAATAGAGTACATGCAACATTGCAAATGTAATTAGAAATTACTCTTTAATGCAAAGATGATTAATATAGTCATAGAGCCCTTATTTAACCTCACTAGTTTGGCGTTCTTAACAGTTATATAGTGTTTCTGTTTGTTCCATGATGAGTTCAAGAGATTTAATGTTTGTAGCTAATTAGTGTATAGTGCCTTTGAGGGAGAGTAAAATGTGTTCTGCATCACAGATTATATTAAATAAAACATTATTGAGCAGCATTTGAATTATAATTTTAGAACCAGAAGAAATCACATGGTTATAGTATAATGTATAACGATGACAACAACTGACAAAAATAACTAAATAATACTTCATAAGTCGATAAGTGCATATCAAAATATATTCACGTAAAGCCTGTAGCGGAACATGCCTTGTGATAAACCAATGACTATTGTACAGAATAATGTGTACGTAGGTTTATCTCTTTGTCAGCCAATATTATATGGTAGAACAAATGTGTCCATGTTACTTTTTGTGCAAATGCAAAGTGCTTCAGATTCATTGCTGCTATAAAATAAAATAGTCACTTGACAGAATATGGCTGTCAAACAATAAATGTTCTGTAGTACTGGAGTTAGCAGGCTAACTCCTCACTAATTTCCCAAGAAATTAAGATATTAAACAAAAGCAATCAGCAGATACATTTAGGCTTTTGGTCTGTGATTGTGTAATATATATATTTTAATGTAATTTATTTATTATTAATTTAATTGCCAAGATATTCATATAAGAGTGGCAAAGCACAAACATTTTGAATTATTAATGAGCTCCAATTGAGACCATGTGAAAGATTGTATCACAGCTGTCTTATATTGAAACTGTGAGACGTACTATTGGTTGTGCTCATGTTTACATTGTTTGATGCATAGTATTTTTGTATGTAGTATCTTGTATATTTTGAATAAATGTCTGTAACAATCTGTACAATCTTTCTAGTCTTTATAAACTCAAAGTTGGAAATTCATATTTCCAAGTGACTGTGTATCCGTCCCCTCCTGTCTGCGATTAGAATGTATCTTATGGTTAAAATCAGCACCCGTTATGTTCAGCACTAGGTTCAATGGGGACAGACCCAACATTTTCAGCATTCATATGTCATAACCTCCTTGCTACGTCATTTACTTGCTTTGCCGAAGCCATTGGTTTAGGTTAGCAGTCACTGTGGTCATAAAGGAAGCAGAACGTGTTCATATATGTTGAACTGATTGTATATTTCAAAGAATTAACAACATAGTCATCTACTAAGGTGAAACCCTGACCTATAGTAGACCAGTTTCTTTTTCCAGATCTAATCCACAGTAGAGTGTAAAGTCATCTAGGCTCATAATAAAGTTAATTAAGGGATTATAGAGGATCTTCATCCAAAGGTGTGGTTTGGGCCAGAAGTATCTGTCTAACTTGATTATGCCATGATGAAAACTGCACATGGTAAAGCCAGAGCCAATAAATAGGTTTATAATGTCTGAAAGTATAAACATTTTGTGTTAAAGATAATTAAAGATAATCATTCTATTGCTATCTAATATTACAAATATTCAGAAAAGCTCAGTTGGAATAATTTCTATCATCCTCTGCACAATAAGAGTTTCATGATTTATTGCCCTCTGGTGGACACATTAGTACCATTTGATCATGACGATATCCAGTCTCTCATCTTGAAGAATGTATTATCTATAAGTAGGGAAAAAAAGAATATAATTTATAAAATATAATTATGATGTAAAATGATACACAAACTTGGTATAATTAGTAACAATATTACTAAATTAGTCATATTTATTAGAACTAAACCTTCTAGTAATGCAAGTGTAACACTTACATGTAATGTAATGCAGTCTTAATCTCCACCAGGTGGCACTAAACATAGTTTTGTTTTTTTACATGGGTAGAAGAATTGTATTATTATTAAATGATGCATTATTATTATCATTTCTGTATACACTGTTAACAATGAGTACAGCAAAGCTTCTGTCCTACATTCTGAAGATCACACCTAATAAGAGTTAAGCCAAGGAAACATAAAACAATTGGATAACACTTGGTATGTTTGCATGATCTTGAGAAGTAGAAAATGATAAATAGCCAACAATTATAACGTAATTGTTTCTAATGACTAAATTTGTGCCTAAAAGAACCACGATCAGCAGACTAAATACAATTATTTTGTTCATTTTTTAAATTCTATTAAAATTATTGTCTGTGAAAGACTATCCTGTTTTTTCGCCGTTTTGGCCCTAAAGTGCCATTAAAACCACATGACAGAATGTTCTCAAAAATAGTCATAAATGTTCATAATTGTATGTGTGCAAAAGTAATTAAGTTGTGGTGAACCTTTTCAGCTGTGAAAATTATTGGATTTTTTTGAGCTTTGACCAATGCAGTGACTACTGTAAGCAGACCAATATTGTAAAGCAAATAGTTTGCTTTGAATTACACACATATCAGACCTCTGAATGATAACAGAGGTCATATTGACATGTAGAGCAGTGTAGCAATGTTTACTTGCTAAATTTCAGAATGACGTAGGCTAGACTTCTTTGTAACATCAGTATCCTTTCCTGTTTATTTCTGCATTGTTGTCAGAGTCTTTTTCCTTCTTGTCTAAATCATGATGTCATGGACTTGAGAAATTGTTTTAATTTGAACTGCTGCCAATGTTCTAATTAAAAGGTCCCTAGATTGCCTGACAGAAGTGGAAAGATTAATTTGTGTCCCTTCCATTACAATAAATGAGATTATTTTGTTAATGCATCAGTACCACATTTAACCCTTAAACGTATACCTCGGGTCTTTAGTGACCGGGGACCTCATTCCACCCCAGTATAATGTCTTAAGGACCAAAATTAGAGATGTATGTATACTATGCATGTAATAATGTTTAATAATTTTTTTGCACTTCCATACATTATATTTCAATTTAATTTTATGATTATTCAATATCTATATATGTTTACTATCACATGATATCTATTTCTTTGTTTATTACAAGAGGAATGAGTACTATATTCATACAAATAATTACTTTAGATCACGTTGATTTTCTGTGCAACAATGGTGTACACACAATACATGCTATTTGTTACTCAAGGTGGTGCTGTTGTTTCAGTGATTGACTTGAATTACATTTGACATTGCTATTTGATAAAAACAACGTGGATGTAAAACACATCAAAAGAATGATATGACTTTTGTCATTTGGGTGTACTGCTGAAATTTTAAGTTGTGCATCTATTTGCGTCTGAGAAAATACTTATGTGTAGCTTATGTGTTATGTGTAGCTCTGTATGGGTTTGACAGCCAGTTGCATCTCATTAAATTTCAGCGTGAAAGTAATGAAAACTATTCTAGATTTGTCCTGATTTGTTGAATTATCTCTTTGATACATGAAAAGTAAAAAATCAAAATATGCTCACCGACCAATTTATTAGGTACACCTGTACACCTACATATTCATGCAATTATCTAATCAGACATTTGTGTGGCAGTAGTGCAATGCATAAAAGCAAAAGATATGGTCAGTACCTTCAGTTAATGCTCACATCAACCATCAGAATGGGGAAAAATGTGATCTCAGTGATTTCAACTAAGATTTCAACAAGGTGTTTCCATCTACAGAACTGCCGCTCACTGGATGTTTTTTGTTTTTGGCACCATTCTGTGTAAATTCAAGAGAATGTTGTGCGTGAAAATCCCTGGTCCTGACCCGTATCTACATGAATTTATGCATTGCACCGCTGACACACGATTGGTTGATTAGATAATTGCATGAATATGTAGGAGTACATGTGTACCTTATGAGTGCGAGTATATCAAAATATATTTTATATTATTATTTTGTAATTGTCTTGAAAATATTTTACACAATATGAGCATTTTGAACGTCCATTTGTGATAGATATACATGCAGGGTCTTTAAAGACACAAACATGTAAGTGTGGTAAAACTGGCAAAATTCCCATGCATATAAGTGTTAAACACTCTAATAAGATTTTTGAGAGGCTATGAGGAGAAACCTGCCTTTTGAACATGACTTCCCCTAATCTCACCTACATTCAATGGTCCAGCAAACACTACAGCCTTTTGGCACCTTGAAGTGACCTGCATTAGCAGCTCGAGAACGTCTGCGCATGTCAGGCGGCTACGCACCTCCCATTCTCTCGCCCAATATGGTAACCCACCCTGGCTAAAATTAGCGGGCCTTCTCTGCAACGGAATGTGAAGAGGATATTTGTCTGCTCTGTGTCACTTGGACAGTATGTTACTTGTGCTGTCTGGTCTTAATAACTCAAACATAAAACACTAGGCCTAACTATTTGTACATACGACTAGTATGAACTGAAAATCATTTTATAAATGAAAGTATAGCTGCATTTGAAATAAAGAAGAAAGGGGGCAGTCCAATAGAAAACATCAGAAAGCATCCCCGTAAAGGGTTAACATAAAACGAAAGAGAACGTGCAAACTGTGCATTATCAAAAGTCACCAGAATGTGGAGCAGCGATGTGCAGCGCATTCGAGTCTGATTGAACACACGTATAATCGATGATTTTTGTAATCCCGCCTACTCATGTACATGTGACGTCACACTGAAACGGAGGCGGAGAATAGCTGCGTTTATTGCCTTACGCTTCGATTCATTCGATCCTTCCTGCGATCGGAGTGAAGACCGGTAGCAACCTCTAGTGTTTTCGGCGAATAAAAACATGGCAGGTTACTTGAAGGTCCTCAGCTCTCTCACTAGATCCGCCGCAGCACTCTCCAAAAACCCCGCCGTCCTCGCTCCAGCTTCTTGCCAGAGTTTGCAACAAAGGAACTGTAAGTTTTTCCACATTCAAAATTGTCTGTAGTCAATAAAGCCTATATAAGCGGTGCTTAAATATAGGTTAATACTTGGCTGAGACAATGAGAAATATAGATATTGAAATCTACTTACACTCATGCCACATGTATCAAGCTTGTATTGGAAGACGCCGGTTCCGGGCTGTCTTGTCTTTTGAATTAACCGGCTAACAGATATCCACTCTTCCGTTTTAGTTTTGTTTTCTCTTCACGCGCTGTTTTACTATTGCTTGAACAGAACGTTACTTTAGTGATGACGCTGTATGGTGAAGCGGTAATCGCGCGGCCGCAGAAACAGAAGTCGCGCGCGGTGAGAAGAGGGTTTGCGAGCTCGCGCTCCTTTGTTCCCTGTAGGATGATGCCTTTTAAAGGGTGCACGTTACTCGATAATTTAGCTCTATCTAATCCAGTTCGATTAAAACACCACCGCCGTTTGAGAGGCATATACAGCCTTAATAACACAGTAACACGTTTGTACAAATTGAAGGCATTGTAAGAGGGAAGGTTGAGTGTATTTTTGGCGTGTGAATCGCACAAATGGAGGATTGGTTTCGTGAAACCATTTGCGTGAAAAAACTGTATGTCATATACTGTAAAGATACAACCGAATCGTTTGTTGACATAAAAAAGGATTTAGTAACCGGTTATCATCAGTGTTTGGTTGGGTTTTATTTGCATTTTTCTTTTGCAGCGTTGTAAAATCATTTCAAGGTCAGCCGGCCCAGTCAGGACGCTTTATCGTTGACTGAATGCAAATCATATTCATAACTATAGATGCAAATGACCAGCAACATGCATATTCTTTAGACACGTTGTTTAAAATCTTGTTTTGTGATTTTTATATTTGCCTACCATACTCGAGTACATAATTTTCACCCTAGCAGCCTGTCATATGGCCTATTTGTTAAAAAACTATTGATAAAGTTGAAGTAACGTTAGGACTTACTGATGCAGTTGGATTATCTTAGAATCATGCTTCTATGACTTTGAAACCTACATGGGACAGTTGAAGGGCATCATTTTGACTTCACCCACATCTGTCTTTAGTGTCAAGCCCTGTTAGGTTGTCACTGGTTGTCATTTTTGTTAGGTAATCGGTTGTCATGGAGGTTTGTTTAATGTTGGTGGTTTACTTTGGTTGTTACAAAGGCCTGTATGTCCTCCAGGTCACCTTTACTTTTTACTCTGAACTGGTTAGTCCTATTTGGCACCAGTACTAGCTCATCAGAATTATTACATTATCAATGGAAGAATAACAGTACAACTTTTTGCTTTTGTGTCATGTCACATTAGAATTTGTAATGACAAGTCTTTTATTGTTGTTGATGAGGCTTTGGCACCAGACGGTTAAGGTATCATCTCTGTACCCTAATGCGGTTTAAGTTATTATGGGTATTTCCGTTAGGTCTAATATAGGTGAAATGTCAGCCACAGTCTTTTCAGTGCATAGTGTATGCCGTTGCCTTACATTTCTGATTGACTTTACTGACATAAGTTATGGAAGAAAGCCAGGTCACTTGCATGTTCACTCTCATTAAAGTCACAAGGTTGGATTTGACTCTGCCAAGATGTTTTATGAGTTGTAACTAAGATTACGCACATTGAGAACTAATGGTGTTTATATCTAATCCTTTATTTTGATATTTTCTAAACTGTCAATTATCCATTCCTGTATTGTTGTGTTTTTATAGTATATTCATATTCTATGGATGAAAGTTTTGTCCTTTAAGTGTAGAGTAATCTTTTCCTATTTAGAGAAATGTTTGAACAACTGCCGTTACGAAGTTGGTGGTTAGTTTCACTAGTTTAATCGTGGGTACCTCCGTGGTGCAGCATTTTGGTGAAATATACCATTCAGTACTCTTTCTCTCTGGTTTGCTCTTGGGCTGGTTTTGTAGGTCATTAGTAGAGAAGAGAGTATAAAAACTTTAGTCCAAATGATTGGTTAGGACTCCAATGACTGTGCTTTCCCTTTTGGCTTGAGCTTCAATTGCATAGCAGAAGTGGACACTTTTGTTGGCAAATGTCCTTGACAATTCAAAGACATGGGGTCATGTGAGAATGATTGCTTGTATTTGATATACTGACCAAGCATTTTTTTGTAGAGCAGTGGCCATGTGACCATAAGCCTATATATACATTATTATCCTTAACACCAGCTAGTCGAATATAGTAATTTAAACCACCAATCAACTAGTATTATGAAAATTGGTAGTTTTGCACATCCCTAAAAAATAGATGATATGGCACAGAAATTAATGTCAAGAGAATTGTGCAGTGTGTAAAAGTAAAAATAAACAAGTAAACTGGTAATTTGCAACTTAGAAGCACACTGCATGTGAAGCATATAATTTGAAGGAAATTATGCTGTTCATATACAGTTGTTGGTTAGAATAACACCAGTAATTTGAGTCATTCTTAAAATAAATGTGCAATAAAACCACAAAGTACATTTTTTTAAAGAGTATTGGACTCACACTGGATTTAAACATCAAGCCTTTGTTTGACTTTGCGATTTCATTGATGCAGAGCAATTGATAGAATTTCTCAGAAATTCTGAGAAAGCTTGATGTTGCTGCTGTCCAACATGGCATGTTAGCTCATGCCATGAAACTCAGCATAAATGCATAGTTCATTGCAGCATTTATTCCCTATGCAGATGTCTGCTTAGACCTTGCAGTTGTTAGAAACAGGGCACTGAAGCATTCTTACATAATCCTGTTCGCCCCCCACCCTCCCTTTTTCATTTTTTGCCTAGTTTCCCGAGTGCTTATGACTAGTGATCAGCTTCTTTTCTGCACAATTCTCTGTTTATGTAATTTCTGTCCCTGATCTCAGTCAGGTTTAGTACCAAAGGCCTTACCCATAATGCACTTTGGTTGACATGCTGTTCTGTGTCTCTACATGAAAGATGTTTTTTTTTCTGGCTCTTTGCTTGGTGTTAGGATTTATTTGGTTTGGCTATATCTTGAATTTACAGAAAAGAAAAAGGCTGTCCTTTGCTATTGTCTCTATTGATATCTAGCCAAGTATTTGAGTTAGTTTGTGTGTTTTATACAGATTTTAAAACATTACTTTAATCTGTAGTCTGTTATTACATGTAATGCTACAATAGAACTTTATTGAAATGTTCACATGGTGTGAACTTTGACTTTATGGACCTCGCCTGACCTATGGCTGCTGAATCTGAAAATGTACTGTAATTTGACAGTTTTGCATTGGTGGAGTTATACAATGCTTATAAAGGTTATACCAAGCTTTATTGACAGCATTTAGACTTTTATTAACTAAATTTTATTGGTTTTGACTGCAGCCTTTCTGGCTTTGCTGACTTTTTAGATGAAGCAGTCCTCTAGCAAGAGCAGTAACTTGGCAAGTGGAACAGAAAGTTATTTGATTCCTTCCATTGCTCCCCCTCCATCTCCAACTTTGTTCCCTGCTGTGATAGTGGGAGATTGAGATGGCCTCTCCTTGGTTGCAGTAGTGTGAAGCGATGGCATAAGGGTATGAAACTCAAGACTTTTTGTTCATTAAATTGAACAGGAAGTACAGAAACTGAATAGAACCTATTCAGCATGAAAAAAACTTTGTTATATATCAACATATAGCCCAACTTCAACATAAAATGTGGTCAGGTGTTCTGTGCTAAAGATATAAATATTTTGCTAACTTCCACCACTGAATAAGACCACCCCTAATTTTCATAGTTCCACCTTCCAAAAACAAACTCATACATGCACAATGACCGGCAGAAAGCTCTTCAAAGTCTTCTAATTAGTTTAGCTATAGCGTCCTGCAATCATATGATTATTTTGTTTACATAGCCTAAGGCTGCAACAGAGACAGTTTTGATTTCTCATCAAATTGGTGATGACATTTCAATCATGTTGTATGCTTACTGCTTCTTTAAACATATAGTTCACTCAAAAATGAAAATTCTGTCATATTTTACTTATCCTCATGATGTTTCAAATCTGTATGTCTTTGTACAATGTAGAATTTATGTTGCATATCAGGTATTTTCTCAACCAAACATTTGCAAACTGTAATGCTTCAGAAGACTTGCAATTTAATGTACGAGTATACAAGCCGCATGGACTACTTTTATGATACATTTGGGTGCTTTTTTATGCTTTAAACCGGGTCACTATCAACTAACATTATATTGAAAAGACAGACCAGGATATTAATACAATTTTTCCATTTGTGTTCTTCTAAGAAAATTATATGGATGTGGAATGTCATTAGGGTAAATTATGATACATTATTCTTTTTTGGGTGAACTATTCCTTTTAAGAATGAATTTGAAATTGGTTTTAAACAATCTTAAAGTGTCATTGTGTGTGTGTGTGTGTGTGTGTGTGTGTGTGTGTGTGTGTCTCAACCAGCTCCCTGGCTCCCTATTTCATGAATCAGTTTATCATTAACACAAATTCTGGCACTGGCAAGGGTGTTCATTCACTAAGCATTTGGAAATTTTTGACTTAATCGACATGAATACGAACTCGCACATTTTAAAACGCGGCTGGTATTAATCAACAACTTCGCTGTGTAAATGACACTTGTGCATTTTGTTGTAGATATTCAAATGCACAGTGTTATTATGAAAGATAAATGACAAGGAAAGAAATAAAAATATAAAGGAGTGTATTTTTAACCTTCTAACAATTCAAATACTTCAAAGATTTTTTTACTTTCATGGTCATTATGGATGAAAGACATTACAAACATCTCTTTTAATGATAAATTAAGGCTTTGACTTCATAGTTTTCTACTTGTGCTCATCTACTAACGACATGTAGGACTTCAGAAGACATGACATTTCCATTAAGGGAACATAGGGGGCAAACTTTTTAGGGCACTGGAACGAGTTTGTGAATGGGACAGCCCTAGAAATGGCCCACTCCTTGATCAGTGCCCTGACTACTGAACTAGGGAGCTGATTGGGTTGGACCTGTAATTTCCAGGTGTCCCATGAGTGAGCTCAATTATGTGGGCCGTTATTCAGGTCCAAGCCTGAAAGAAGGACTGTTTGTGAAATGATTTATTCAGATGCAATTGTAGTACAAATTGTTTTTATGTTTTAATTGACAGATGCTGATAAGCGAATCAAGGTGGCACAGCCGGTGGTGGAGATGGACGGAGATGAGATGACCAGGATCATCTGGGAGTTCATCAAAGAAAAGGTGCTTAAACACCAAGCGTGTGAGTGAGAGAATGAGGGGGAGGAGGGGAAGCAGACTCTGTCTGGTCTATTTTTAAATCTGTGACCAACACACATACACACACAGAATGTGGGATAGGAAGATTTAGAGGGCAAATGAAAAAGGGAGAACAGGAAAGTGAGAAACCTAGACAGACATAGATAGAGAATGAATATTGAGTTAGACAGGAGTAGAAAGACAAAGGAGTGGGAATATGATGGCATTTCTTGGGAGAATTAAATAGGTGAGTAAAAGGTTGAGTGATTGGTATTTTATGCAGATGTCCCTTGAAAGAGACATACAGATACATTTACTAGGAGAGTTTGCATGTGAAGCCGGGTAGATTACGGCCACATCACGAAGGTGGCAGGGCCAGTGTGTGGTCATTCTCACTGATTGCCATCTGCCCCTGAGACACAGCAGATGGTGGTGATGACGTTTCATGAGCTGAAATTATTCTGCCAGTTCTCTGGAGAATCAGAATGGACTCATTATTTATAGCCCCAACAACACAACGCCGTTAATCCAAAGGTTATAATAACAACAGTATTTAGGTACAAATAGAATTTAAGTGACAGCACTAAGGATGTGTCACAAAGGTAACCACTGACTAGTTAACTAGTTTATCTACATTTTGTTTTCTCATATACATTATTTCTTTAATTTGCATGCTGACCATGTGCTGTGCTTTTGCTGTTTGACCATTTGCACAGTAAAACCCTCTTAGAAGAGTTGCACCTTTAAGTTTATTCCCCTTTATAGTAACACTGCTTCAGTCATACACTTCTAGGTGGATATCTTTTGGCCACATCATCACATCCTGCACTTCATTTTGAGCATCACTCGACGAGTGTCGCATTAAGATGGTTTCTGTTAAATTTTATTGTGCTCAGTCTAACTGTTAATGCAAGTCTGTGTCTTATGAAAATGGCCCCGTAAGTCCTTTTCACAACAAATATGTCGCGATTATGAGATGCGTATCACAGACGAATGGCCCTTTCCCTTTGAAAGCGAAGTGAATGTTGGCACATTCACACCTTTACAATCCACAATATTCCTGAGTCACATGATGCTTTGTGAGCGGAACTTCCGGTTAAGCGTAAACAATTGTTATGTTATGTAGTAACGCAGCATTAAAAATGACAGAAACTTAAGAACAAATGATCACAGAATTATAGCAAGGTGATATTGTTCTTCCTCGCCTATCTGTTAATGATTATGGGTTTCAGGATGATGGCCAAATATTGCAAATAGAAGCTTTTTAGTAATTTTGAGTCGTTATCCATCGATGGAAAAACCTGAGCAGACTAACCTGATAGCTATGTAGCCTATTAGTGCCTGCACAGCAGTAATGTTGGACATGTTTTGAAAACTGTAGATAAATATGGTTATTTTAAAGCATATATTGAGTCTAGTCAGAACCTGAAATGTTTGTTGTACCAAGATTATGTACTTTCTGCATATACAGGGGAGGTATTTGTGTATTACAGGACTCCGGCGATGATTCTGTCACGCTGCCATATTTCAGATAAAATTCAATTATTTTGCAGTAGATAAACGTGTAGTAAACTCAATCTAGCTTTATAATTTTCAATTTACATACTTAATCTCTGTACCTAAATGCTATAACCTACATGAAATGTTTTAGTGTTGACTGAACAACTGATCCTGTTGATAGATTGAATTTATTGTTCTTGAGTAGGAAATGATGGTCTTAGCAGACACAAAATAAACTGTACCGTACAAAAACTACATACAATACAAATAAACATATTTATTTGGACATACAATATAAAATTTGCACACAAAAGTTCAATGTTCAAATAAAGCAACTATAATATACACTGTTTTTCAAATCACCTTTTCTCCTAAATGGAAGACATGCACACTTTGCAAAGGCACTCAAAAGAGAGCAAACTGCAGGCAGGAAAAATGCAGGAAAGAGGAAAATCATAATACAATTAAATTCAAACGTGATAAAACATCTCACTATCTCTTCTAATAATTGTGGTCTTCCACTGTAGAATTTATCCATTTAGCATTACAGCATGAAAACAGTGAAAAACATCGTCACTACTCAGACAGTTCAGGTAAGACATTGTTCCTTTTTATACTCGTAATAATTCAATTTCAAAACACATGAAGCTTTCACAAAGGCCAATAGAAGTGAACAAACTCTCAAAATGTCTAATGAACTGTAAGACTGGCACCAAATTGTCTGCATCACCTCCAGGAAAGGCAAAGAACTCTGCGAGAACACAAAACTCTCACACAGAGGAACATCTCCACCCAAGATAACACTCCATACTTGCTAAGGACCATAAAAAGCAAATCCCACATTGGACCTCTATCTCACCTAAGGGCTATTTAGAATGACTCATCCTTTTCTGTAATATAAGAGATTTTCTGTTCATACATGTTTGATATCATTCAAGAGGTCTCAGTGCAACTGGTAAAGTGGTCTCACTCCCTTTCAGAAAAACCAAATCTCCATTAAGATTTTATATCTTAGAAATATCCTACACTCTATTAGAGACATGTCCTTCCCAAATCTCCCACATACTGTATGCAGATTAGGTAGATTCTTTATTAACACCAAATGACCTAATCATCACAAGTTTCAAAGGTCTATATACAACTCCCTAAATTGTAAACCAAATACTGGATAACATGAAACGCAATCATCTGAAATAACAATAGAATTGTTTGGTACTTAAGGAGGGTTGGCAAGTAGCTCGGGGAGTCTGCATTCAGATCTCCCACAACATTGTTGTGTAGTCTCTCTACCAGGTATGCAAACCTTATTTACATTTACATTTATGCATTTGGCAGACACTTTTATCCAAAGCGACTTACAGAGCCCTTATTACAGGGACAATCCCCCCAGAGCAACCTGGAGTTAAGTGCCTTGCTCAAGGACACAATGGTGGTGGCCGTAGGGTTAGAACCAGCGACCTTCTGATTAGCAGCCCTGTGCTCTAGCCACTATGCCACCACCACACCACTATTTCTTATGTCTTGATAAATTGTCAAATTTGTCTTATTACTGTCTAATTGGATTGATGAATTTGTTATGTCACCTGGTAAATAAATTGTTACATTTGAATGTATTATGATTGATTCTTAAACTATTGTCTTTAGTAGATTACGTTAAGTCCATGTTTCCGCAAATCTTTGACCAGGTTAGTAGCGGACTAAAGCCGGTTTTGAGTGGAGCATAGGGCACACCGACAGAGACTTTAGAGCTCCGACTAACTAATTGGCATTATTTCTAGTGTACTTAGTGTGTACAAGCTCGATAGGGAATTTCCGTTTAGTACCGACCAAGCCTAAATAGGGTGAAGCCTAAACCTCTGGTTATTGTAATATTTTCTAGCTAAGTGTACATAGGAAACTATGGCATGATCATATAAAGCTATTTTAACTTGGGTATTGTTGGTCTATCTTTGTAAATTGAGTGGTCATGACCTCTGGGTAGAAATGTTACTCTAATTAAGTGTTTACTATCTAAGGGGACTAAGCGATATACTTGTAGATAAAAGGGCAAGCAGGAGCAGCCATCTAATTAGTATTTAGTAAATTACTGTTTTAATGACCAATACTGGCATATTTGTGACCGTGAGATCCGCGTTCGCGGCCGGCACGAGACTCTCTAAGCGACAGGAATCCGAATCCGAGAGTACAATATAAAATAGAGTTAAATATGATGATTCAATGTTAAGTCAAATTGAATAATAATAATTAAGATTAGAACACTTATATATCCTTAGAAACTTTTATAATTGGAGTCAGATAAAATAAATGAGGATCTTAAAATGAATAATATAGTGATTTAATTAGAATGAAATCACTTAAACTGAACGCGCACGATAAGACAGAACACGCAGGAGACCTTCATCCACGCTATTGGAAACCGCCATTGGACCAATAGGTGGACCCCCTTTACAATGTCTAATGAAATTTCAGCACATGTACCCACAATAATTCTACCGTTTATTCTTACCGTAATTCATTGTGCTCCGTTTCTGGACATCTATTGTGGCCGGAAGTATTCCCCACTGTTGACATTTTTCAAACATGTTCCTAAGTCAATCCTTCTGTAGGCATCCGATGAAAGAAGCAGCATCTGGGACTGGAGCGCTTTGCTTTGCGAGTGGCTTTAGTTTTGCCTGATTATTTGGAGAACCATTAACTGCACACATTGTCCGGGGAATTTAAAAGACATCTTACAACATTTAAAAAGCTAGGATCTAACCGCAAGATATGCATGAAAGCAGTGACTGGCTACACAAAATGCCAACCAATCGCACTTTCACTAGCCAACTGGAAATTCCACCCACCTTACGAAATACAGTGAACTCGCTGAGAATATTGTGGATAGGTGGTGCTAATTGACCAGTAATTTTACCCCGGAACAGTAAGTGACATGCCATTGAGCTGGTCCGCCCTCACCAATCACTGGGTAAGAAGAAGAAATAACCTTTTGTCAAGTTTGCAAAACAAACAAGAAAAGCAAAAGATTTTGTAGCAAGTAGATTGAAAAATTTGCATTTATTTCTCTACCAGTTGAAGCAGTGTTGACGTGTGTTGTTGATTTGCTCAACGAGAAAGAACACTTTCTAGACACTTCACAAATCATTTCAGTTCACATGCTGGACATCATTATTTATACACAGTCTGAGGAGTGATAAGAAAGAATCGAGTGTAAAAAATCATATTAACGGTTAAAACATTTTAGAATTTGGAACAACACTGATTATATGCAACTGCCACACATTCTTTATATACTTGTGTTAAGAGCATTTATTTAAAATCACTGTGTAATGCACACTCATATAATGAATGTTAAAACAAATGTTTGACTGTATATTATTGCCATGTACATCTATCTACTTGTTGCTACTTGTCTACTCTGTGTTACTAATTAAATGTGATGACATTTAAACGCCCCAAGAGTGCAAGCAATAAAACACAGATCTCTCCTAACAAAACCCATCTTCAGTCTGACCCATAATTAGATCCTTTAATTCTGCTAATGACTTTTAAAAATAACATGGCACTAACAATTTTGTTTTTTGCATTCAAAGGCACAGAGTGCACTGCAAGTCACAGCATTAATACTATTAATATTTTGTTAAGAAAAACACTTAAGATCTGTAAAGTTGTTTATTGAAAGTGATATAAAGGGAAAGATGGCACGTCATGTATTATATTAGAGGCATAAGAAAACTCACATTTAATTTAATGCAAAGGGCAAACAATGCAGATAAATGCCAGACAATCCACATAAGATTAGAGAGTTTTTAAATGGGATATAAGGAAGTGATGCAGCAATATCATCTACATGTTAAGAGAACCCATATGAGAAAAGAAAAAAAAACGTTTCAGGTGTAAAAGCATTTGATGCAAATAAGGTACACATCCTCTCTGATCAAGTTACTTCTGTTTAATGTTGTTGGTCAAAAAAGCTTTTTGTGCTCTTGCGCCACAAGTTGTTCTGGTAACAGCAACAGCTTCTGACACATGATCTAAAGCTTATATATTATTCGTCAGGGGTCTGCGATCATGGCTAGAAATTGCGCCGAAGATTCACGTTTGGTGTGCAAAGGACTTTCGAAATGCGTACAAATGTTTAGGTGACAGAATTTTGTCTAATTATACAGGATTTCCTTAAGACCAGTTAGATTACTAGTTCAGACAACCCACCAGTTAGAGCGACTGGATGGTACATAGCATATTTTAAAAGTTATAAAAATAACTTTTGCAAAAGTTACAGTAAAAAGTAACATGACATTTAAAAACATTTTAACAATAATATTCTTTTAAAATATCTATCAGGTTTCCACCCTTTAAGATAAGGTCAAATAAATTGGGAGAGTAAGGGTGTAAGGAAAGTAAGGATGCATTTCAAATAAAGACAGTGGAATCTGGAAGTCCAAAAATCAGAAACCATACACCTCTTATTTATGAAAATGACACTCTTTACGCTTTTAACATGTAACTGTTCTGCCCAGCTCATTCTGAACAATGTGGACGTGGAGTTGAAGTACTTTGACCTGGGTCTTCCTTACCGTGACCAGACTGATGACCAAGTCACAATTGACTCTGCTTTAGCCACCCTGAAATACCACGTTGCTGTGAAATGTGCCACCATCACACCTGATGAAGCTAGGGTTGAAGGTACAGCACACCTCTAACTCTTTTCCCTCTTTAAAATTGAATATATGTTTTATTGACTTTTTTGGTATGTTATTTGTATTAGTGACCGACTGACATTTTGGCTAGGCCTTAATCGGACGATATTTGACCATTTCAAGAATATCAGCATTGGGTGATAACCCATAAGAACCCATTGGATGATTAATAGTCAATATAATGATGCACATTTGTTTTTTATTTTCAAGCATTTTGATTAATTGATTTCATTATTATTTGTGCTCGACAGAATTCAGTTTGAAGAAAATGTGGAAGAGTCCCAATGGAACCATCAGGAACATCCTAGGTGGCACTGTCTTCCGTGAGCCAATTATCTGCAAGAACATTCCCAGACTTGTTCCTGGATGGACACAACCCATCACAATTGGAAGACATGCTTTCGGTGACCAGGTCTGCTTTTCTTGGATGGCCTAGATGTTTTTTTAACTGGATTTTCAAAGTGTTCTTACTTCCTGTGACCTGCAATCCTCTTTGTTACTTTACAGTACAAAGCAACAGACTTTGTTGTTGACCAGCCTGGCAAATTCAAGATGATTTTCTCTCCAGCCGATGGAAGCAAAAGCAAGGAGTGGGAGGTGTATGATTTCCCTGGTGGTGGCTGTGGAATGGGCATGTACAACACTGATGAGGTAAGCAAGTATGCATATAATCCATTTTTAAATACTTTCTGGGGGAAAAAGCTTAGTGCATGTAACTTTAAACGTTTTACTTCAGTCGCACTAAGGGCATTTTCAGACCTGTAGCTTGTTTGATTTGTTCCGAAACAGGTGCTAAAATAGTTACAATGTTGCATTTTATTGTTGGTTCTGTTCGCTTTCACAAGGCAACATTTCAAAATGGACCAAAACTGTGACAATAAAAGTCACATATGAGCAAACTGTCACCTTATTGGTCAGAATGCTTATGTGCTGTTCCGGAATTTAGCACATCCATTGATGTACTGGTTAAAATTATATACCTGTTAAAATTTGTCAACTTACAAATTTTCAAGTGTTGTTTATGTCATGCTTATGCAAAGCGTCACCTCGTGGTATAGAATGAATGTTCCAGTCAGAGGTCGCGATGCAAATACACATTATCCAATACACGGATGAAATAAGTTGTAAAATTCTCACGGTAACAGCTCTCTCCAAAATAAAGAAATGATCATACAAAAAATGTACTGCAGGAATTATTAACGATTTTAAATGTGCAACTATATCTAATATAGTTGCTAAAAGGCTATATTTTCATTTTGATGATGAATTACAGTGACAAACTGATCAACAGATTTCTTCTCCAAAGCTCCATCAGGTATGTTCGTTTAAGTGGTCTCGGACCGATTGTTTTGGAGCAGATCTGGGTAAGATTGGCGTGTTCAAATATGCCTTAACTAACTGAACTAAGGGAGAAAACTCACCAGGTTCCGAAACAAATGCTCCAAACAAGCCACGTTGAGAAAACGCCCTAAAACAAAAATTTGTAAATAAAGTGTCATGTAAATGCTTTAGTCAGCAACTGTACCATTCCGATTTTTGCAAAGTTGGACTAACAGACCTAGGTAATGCGATTGTAGCTCTGCTTTGTCCAGCATGTATACATGTAAATCGGACCCGAATTGGCCTCACCGTTACTCCGCGTCTCGGAGCGTTCCTTTTTTCTGATGCATCGTAATCTTTATTTGAACAATCCCAATATAAATTCTTAATCCCTAAATCGAGTAAATCACTTCCACATGTGACCAAATTTTGTGCTGATCAACTAAGTGACTGGTATTTTCAGATTTCAGAATTTTCAGATTTCACAGAGTTTAGCTCAGGGATCAGGGTCCAAAATTAACACCCGTCAAGCGCCAAATTTGGTTAAATATTCTATTTGACTGGTGA
Organism: Moxostoma hubbsi; assembly: GCA_032164185.1. Taxonomy (NCBI): domain Eukaryota; kingdom Metazoa; phylum Chordata; class Actinopteri; order Cypriniformes; family Catostomidae; genus Moxostoma; species Moxostoma hubbsi. The sequence continues at coordinate 17,847,614 of JAVLUX010000019.1, forward strand.
ATTGCACAGTCACACACCGTTCTGTCTGGTGCTTTTTCCTTTCTATCAGTTTGCGTCAGCTTGTAAATTAATGTAACATTCCAGTTTCGTCATCAACGGGGCTCTGTAGGCCTACAGCCAGTAAGGCTGCTTTACACACAATGGCTCTCATTAGTTGGTACTGCTGCTAATCAATAGTCTGTTAGCTTTAAATTTAGAAGCAAGATCATGGTAATGTTCGGGAGCGTTCATGCCATTGGGGTGAAGGGAAGACCACTCCAGTGGATGTGCGAGTAAGTTTTAATAACACACCACCACACATACAAATGCTCTGGTAATGATTGCATTATAATACAGGAACCGAATGATATTCAGTTTTGTTAACGGAACTTGAACGCACATTCTTCCGGTGATGCGGACAGAAAATCAGAATGAAATACTCCTGTACTACCAGTAAGCAACCCTGACTGCTACTGTATCTACAGCGTGAGACATAAAGCTCTACAAGTATTCCCAATCAAATTACATTTTTGAGTCTGTCTGTTCTTTTGAATATATGGCGTGATGCATAACACGTGACGTGTAGTCTGATTCCCAAAGAAATTACTCTTTTCAGCCAGTTCTTTTAAGTGAATCACCCACTACAGCACTACCAGTGTTGTCCAATTTACAAATGAATGACTCTATGAACCGGCTCTTTTTTGTGAATCAAAGAATTAATTGGACCTTACTGAATTAACTCGCTCCAAATAAACCAAGAACTGTTTCTGTGTTATGTGTAGGCTCAGCAGACTCATGAGTGTTACTTACTGATTTTTCATATGAAATCATGTAGTTTATAATACAAATTTAGTTTTGTTGTAATAAGTAAATAATCTGAAGAATAATTCTAAATGGACTATCTGGCAATGAAAAAAATCATAAAACAATACAATTAATTTAAAAAGCAGTTCAATTTTAAACATGTATACAGTATTTTTTATTTGTCTCTGATGTCTGTGGAATCCACTTGTAAAATGCAACAAAAAAAATTATTAAAAAAATTTGCCGGTTAGAAATCTGACTGGCTGGTAATAGTTTTTTTTAATCTACCAGTCATGTTGGCTGATGGGCTTAAAAAGTACATTTTGAATCCTGACCGAGATCTTTTCACAGCGTGTAATGTAATGTAATGTGTGCCCAAACATGAGATCCACACAATCCATTTGTCATTGAATAATGTCTCTTTTGATACCCTTTCTGTTATTTTCAGTTGTTGATGAAATGCAACAAAAATAGTAAGATTTATTTATAATCACGCACAACACAGATGAGGTGAAGAAGCCATTCAGTGTAATATATGCAATTTCAAGATGTCATATTTATTAATGGAAATAATAGAATTTGTACATAAAGAGCTACAAATTTAATTTTTATTTTAATGATAAAATAAAATTTATAAAAATCAATATTTTCATAATTTACCAAGTTATGAATTTCTTTCATATGTCAGCAAAATGGACATTATAACTGAAATATGCCCAAATAATTCTGAAACATTTAAGCATAACTGATTCTTTCACCCCAAGTGTATCTGATTGAAGTGGTTATCACTCTGAATATTTCTTCCTGAATTTCAGCTTGAAAGCAATATTAAAATGAGTTTTCCTAAAACCTTTGGTTACCTGCAAATCTGCAGGTACCTTCCTGTTTTCCACTGGAATCTAGGCAAACAGATGTGAGAATGTAATGTATCTTTCTGTTAATGAGATTATACAGTAGTGATCCATTTTGAAGGTGTAAAAATGACACCTTAATTTAGAGATATTTTTAGAATGTCTCATGTATTCTGAGTTTGTATAATTAAGCCCTTTTGACTTATATTTTTGGTGCTCCTCACTTGGGTTTATAACAGAAGAGGCCTTCAAGCGGCTCCAGAAGTGGTGGGCTATTTTTCTCCTCAAAAGATATTTTCTGAATGAAGTGTCTGTTCATTTTATTGTGCCAATCGGTGGTGCTGATATTCATTTTTATACTGTTTCCACTTCACATTTGGAGTGATTTTCAGTCACCTTTTGGAAATGCACAGCCAGCCTATTTTCAATCATTTCTGAATTCCCGATTGTGAAAGTGGATTGTACATTTTTCCTGCTTGTCTGACGGTCTGTCTGTCATCTTTCTCCCAACAGTCCATCACTGGTTTCGCACACAGCTGCTTCCAGTATGCCATCCAGAAGAAATGGCCTCTCTACATGAGCACCAAGAACACCATCCTAAAGGCTTATGATGGCCGATTCAAGGATATTTTCCAGGACATCTTTGAGAAGTGAGATTCTCAGTGTCTTTGGCACCTTTTCTATTTGCATACTAATAAACCGGAAACATTGCATGTGTTTCCATGTGCATGTGCTGCCATGTAATTACATTGCCTGTTAAAAAAAAAAGTTGCATAATCTAATATTTTGTTGGACCGCCTTTAATATTTATTATGGCGTGTGTTTGTCGTGGCATTGTTTCGACAATCTCATGTGATGTCAAAGCATTTATTTCCATCCAGATTTTAATAAAGTTTTGGCAGAGATTTTGTATTGATGATGGGAGAGTCGAATCAATCCGTGAAGTCAATTGCTGAGCCTAGACCTGACCAATTGAAGCAACCCCGATCATTACACTGCCTCCAGAGACTTGTACAGTGGGCACTATGCATGACAGGTGCAACGCTTCATGTGCTTACCCTGACATGCCCATTGCTTTGGAATAGGGCAAATCTGGTCTCATCAGACCACATTACCTTTTTCCATTGCACCATAATCCAATATCAAAATGCTCCCAGCAAATTTAAGTCATTTTTTCTGATTAGCCTCACTAACAAGTGGCTTTCTTGTGGGCACACAGCTGTTTAATTCCAGTCCTGTACATTTTTGTTGAATTTTGCATGTATAAATGCTCAGTACTGTCACTATTAAACATAGCCGTGTGTTCTACTGTCGATATTTTTTTTTTTCGATTTGACTTCGATCACGATCACTCAAGATTTTTTTCCGATCACATTTCTTCCGCGAAGCTGATGGTTCACCATGATCCTAGGTTTTAATAATGCATTGGACAGTTCTTAACACAATTCCAGTGATTTCATCAATCTCCTTAGTTTTCTTTGCTTGATGCAGGCCAATAATTTGCCCCTTCTGAAACACACTTGCATCTTTTCCACGACCACAGGATACATCTTCCGACATGGTTAAGAAATGAGAAGCTACATACTGCTTCAGCAAGGGTTAAAAGAATTGTTGCCAGCCTATACATATTAATCACTGCAATAATGATCCAATCATATGCTCTTAAGTATCTGCTTGTTTAAAACCAGACTTTTTGTTTTGGCCAGGCAGTGTATGTGATTAGTGCTTTGAAATGCTGTCAAAGTGGTGACATGTGAAACTATATTTTTCTTAGAAATCAAGTTCAATACAAAATAACAAAATACTCTGTCTCTTTGTGTTTCTTGGGAAGGAACTACAAGCCAGAGTTTGACAAGCTGAAGATCTGGTATGAGCACAGGCTTATCGATGATATGGTAGCTCAAGTGTTGAAGTCATCGGGTGCCTTTGTGTGGGCATGCAAGAACTACGATGGAGATGTGCAGTCTGACATTCTTGCTCAGGGTAAAATAATTATCTGAATCGTTGACAGAAATCTGTTTTGTAATACAGTTTTAGCACCTAGAGAGACCCTCGAGTGTTAATCATGTCCTAAAGTTTGGACGATCATATTTGATCAGAATTTAAGGTAGAACAGAAGTGGTATGTCTGTCTTTAACAATGTTAAGTGCTCATGAAGCAGAGAGCAGGAGGAGGATATATGGCTGCGCCATATGTATCCAATTAAAATTTGTTGAATGATTCCACAGGTTTCGGTTCTCTGGGGCTGATGACCTCAGTGCTAGTGTGTCCTGATGGAAAGACGATTGAGGCTGAGGCCGCTCATGGCACAGTAACTAGGCATTACCGTGAGCACCAGAAGGTTTGTATATTCCAATGTTTGTTGTGCTTTAAACCTTATCCAGCATCAAACTAGAGATTTAGGTTTTAAATGGAAAGCTCACTCTAGTTTTTTATTAAAAAATTAAGTACCTTATTGGATATCGCTTAACTGTATTTTTAGATGCCTTCTGCCATCTTGTGGTGAGACAAATAATGACAGCTTTTAAAATAAGCGTTTGGACCTTGATTTGCTTTGGTTGACTTTCAGGGCTCTTAGATTCTGGTTTAGAATCACTTATGCCCCTTAGTTAAATTAAGGGCACTATTTGTATTTTTATTTTTTTTTACAAGAATGTTAATTTAAAACTGGAACATCACAATATGTGATTACTTATGCACAAGCTAGCATTAAAAAAAACTATTAGGAATTTTCAAACACACTTAATGCATTACCTAATGCAAAGCACATTAGACACCTTTGCTGATAAACCTTTCAATATGCATATTTTCTGATAACCTCGCAGGTGGCACTAAACAAAAGCATTCAAATTTGAATTGGTAATTTATTAAAGGGATAGTTCACCCAGACCTTTCAAGCTTAATATTAAAGCCTTTTTACCATAAATCTCCACTTTTTACTTTCACATTCTGAAAGTGAATGTGCAGAAAAGGGATAGAAATATTGATCTGTTTTTCACTCAAAGTGATTGGATTGCTTCAGAAGATATAAATTAAACCACTGGAATTGGGTGGATTATTTTTATGCTGCCTTTATGTGATTTTTGGAGTGTCAAAGGTCTGGTCACCATTCACTTGCATTGAAAGGACCTACAGAGCTTCATTTGTGTTCTGCAAAAAATAAAAAAGTCATGCACCTCTGGGATGGCATGAAACAGAGTACATGATGATTTTTGGGGGGAACAATCCCTTGAATCAAGCTTTCATGATATTCATTGCTATTTGCTATGTTGCAAAGTGTATCAATGTTTATTAATGTTATTAAAATATTGTTAATTCCTTTATTGATATATAATTACACACACACACACACACACACACAATAATTTACCATATATACACATTAATTTCACTCTCAAATTAAGACAGACACACTGTAGAGCCCTGAACTTGATATCAAGAATTATTAAGAGACATTATAATGATGTTTTTTATTTTACGTTTATGTGCAGGGCAGGCCAACTAGCACTAACCCCATTGCCAGCATCTTCGCTTGGACCAGAGGACTGGAGCACCGTGGAAAACTTGATGGAAACCCAGACCTGATCAAGTAAGCTAATTTATTACTGCCATTGTACCTATGCAGTCACCTGTACTCAGTTTTTACTGCTTAGAGAATTATGAGGCGGCCGCCTCTTTCAAATTTCGTGCCACCTCCGACTGTCTGGGTAAGGATAATGTTTGCCCTAAACTTCGGCATTGTTTGCCACTGCTATGAAATTAAACCACTATTAAAAAAAATCTCCATAGAGTCAGCGGAACTTTGGCAATAGCGTTCCATTAAGCTTAACAACAAGAAAGCTAATAAGGTGTTAGCTCAAAATAGCATTATGCAGGGTCAGAAATGCCCCCAAAATTAAATATTTGAATTGCTTCTGTTTGAGTTATTTTTTTATACTGATAACATAGTCAATCCTCCGTGGTCACCGGAGGCGCTGGCGTGATCACCTGACTTTTTCCCTGATAACAGCAGAAAGAAATTGGTCATACAGATTAGAGTAAGACATCACTCGAAACTATAAAGGGTTTAATTTTGTATGTGTACACACACAATAACAGCAAAACCTTGTGGTTTTGTCAAATAAATAAATCGTACAGGATGCGCTTTCTGCCATCTCGGTCTCCGTGAACTTCAGTCTGGAGTGCATCAAGAAAATGAACCGAAACTCAGCGTATGAGTCATGAGAAATGTCTATAGCAAGCTTGAATTGTCTACTTTTAAATTAACCAATTCAAAATCGAAAACAAATATTCTCTGATTTTGTAATCCGTATGAAACCAACAAGAGGTATAGTCTTTCCCGTTTGAGCTCATTATCTTTTTTGGAAGAGGACACACTGTGAATTTACCTCAGAAGAAGAGCGTGATCCAATCCTGCCTTTCTAACACAAAAAGTGTCTCACAAAAGTTAATATTTTGAGTGAAAACTGGAGTCTACAAAATCTACTAAGTGTTTCATGACCTTATTTCAGTAACTTAAAAATTACAAACCATACATAATTATGATTTTCTAAAAAATGCAAGCATGTACAGTACATCAAAATTTTGGAGGCTCTTATGTTACAACACTACTGAGAAAGTGATGCAGTTTATTTATTCATTTTGTTAATTATTCATGCTTGACATGATGACTACAATCATGTCAACTGTATCTGGGCAAAATGTTGTATTGTTATCTCAAAGCATATTATGGTATTTGTAACCAAGGTAGCCTTTTTTATCAAAAGTCCAAAAATCTCTCCTAACAAGTGATCTGAGGGTTTTACTGAACCTAAGAACTACTTGCATTTGTAAATGCCACAATAAGCCAGAAGCATAATTACATAGAATAAGTAACAAGTAATAAGATCCAACACTGTTTCAGTTGTGCACATGGTAAATCAAGACCTGTCAATATAAGTGTTCAGTCCAATCCAAGCTGTAAAACAGTGGCCGATTGGACTTTACACATCATCCCTTACCATCATACCACACACATACCTGAGATCAGAGATGATCTTATTACCGGTTTAAAAGGATAATCAAGTTTGCTGTTTATTAACTATAAATGAACACATTACCTGTTATGTTGTATTTAATTGATTTAATGTTGAACAGGTTAGATTTTTACATTAAACTTGCTATTAAATTGATAATTGTCATTATCTTCATCTAATTATTAGACCACCTAAAATATGTTGCTTCAGCCAGTGTAAGGCATGGTACAAGTGTGTGTGTGTGCACATGATCAGGATGGCACCACCTCTGCCTCATTTTGAGCCAGGAAAAACCCTGGTACTGTGCGAACAGGATTGTGTGAGGGTGTTTTATCCTGCACTCCTGTCATATCGGTAATAATACAGAAGTATACTTAAACAGAAGTACAACCGTTAATTGTTGCCTTGTTTCTCTGCAGGTTCTCTCAGACTCTAGAGAGGGTTTGTGTAGAGACCGTGGAGAGTGGCGTGATGACTAAGGATCTGGCTGGGTGCATTCATGGTCTCCCCAAGTAAGTCAGCAAATTATTCAGAGCATATGAAAAAAATAAATACATCCAAGTGTAATGTCTTTCACCTCCATTAAGTGATTTAGCCCTAATGATAGCCTCTGCTGACATCAATTGTGATGTTTTCCCTCGATTATGCCTTTGATGTCATTAACATTTGTCTTCTTATGACCACAGCTGTAAGCTAAATGAGCATTACGTCAACACAACAGACTTCCTGGATGCTATCAAGACCAATCTGGACAAGGCTCTGGGCAAATGAAGGACAATGGGCCTTGACACAGCAGAGAGTGTCTGTCTTTTTGTACCTCATTTTTAACTTAAAGGTCATATTTACAAATGTAATGTTTGAAAGAGTTATACAAATATAGTGATGTTCATAGCTATTCTGTTAGCTAATCCTGCTGATGGGATCCACCATCTCTTCCCACATCTTCAGGGTTCTATTTTTGGTAGATGAAATACTGTATGTCAGATACTGTATAATACAATAGGGAAAAGAAAGAAAAAAGTACAAGGGCCATTTCAGAAAACCTCTATTAAATATCTTGAAACCTGAAGCCTGGTTCTTGTGTTGTTTATCCACACAATAGCAGTCCACAGTTTTAAAGGCAAATAAATTTATTAATTTACAATAATGCTCATAGCACAATGGTAAACAGACATTTATCATCATATTCACATTAATATGCAACAAAAGAATAGAAAGCTTATTCAAAAATAAAACAACTGCCTAGCTTGGAGTAAAAGCCCAAAATGCAAGGAAACAACTCTGCAAAATCCACAAAATCTTTTTTTTCTCATGTTACACATTAACATTTAGAGTTGCCTACTGTAGCTAGATTGTACTGTGTCAGTGTGAAGCTAAGCAGAGAGAGAAATAGAGAATTCATGGTGAATTTCCCTAATCATTCTCTGCTGGATCTCGGGACCTGTCACTTGTCGGCAGACTGTCGTTCATCACTTCTGAGCTCCATGCAGGAATGATGGATGAGACACTCTCTTGCACACACAAGGGCAGTAAATATTTTTGTCCAGTGTTTTTAGGGCATCCTCTTCACATTCAACCAGTACTGGTGATTTTGGGAAAGATGCAGTACATGTTACAAGGTTTTCTATCCAAAGAGATTGAAATTGATTATGTTTGGAATAAGATTGTTAAAGCAACACCAAAAAATAATTAAGCTAGATCTCCATATTTAACAATGAAATGGATTGAAATGGAGTTAGCAAGTAGTTAAGAACAGATTGCAAACTAAAGTGATCACAAAAAAAAAAAAAACACAGGATTCATATTTGGTGAAATATTTAACAGCTTTTTGTCTGACACATGGGCTCTGTGAAATGGGACTCTTTAAAGGGACAGTATTATTAAAAAAGTAAAGAGAGATATAATTTAGATGTAATGGACCAAAATTTCATTAAATCCATGGCTAAGCTACAATATCCTTCTTAAATTGAAATAACATCTTCCCATCTGGAATACTGAGTCTTAAAATCTATGTATTTACACTCGAGAATGCCAAGAAATAACATTAAACAATAAATATTATTTGCAATAATTATGGAAAAACAGCTCTATGTCCAGAAGACTTGCCCACTTAAAAAAATTAAAGGCCCATTGTGAACCAAAAATGACCTATGCTCATCAAAAACAACAAATAAGAGGAAGAATCTAAACAAAAAAACAGTGTGTTTAAAGACAATTAAAACAATGTTGTTTAAGTTAAAATGTAATGAGAACTATTTGCACTTTGTAAGCTTTGGTTAAGTCCTGTAAATGGTTACCACCTTGCTGGATAGCAAAACCACCAACAAGATCAATGTTCTATAATATCATAAGCCACATAAAAATCTTGGTGTCTCCGTGTTGAAAAGAGCTGTGGATTGTCTGTATAGATTTAAGTGCTTCCACTGTACATATTTTTTTTTACTGCACCTCTGGCTCTGAGATGATCTGATGTTAAAGGACTAGTTCACCCAAAAATTAAAACTGCCTATTTCTCACTCTGTAATGTTTGTTTCAAACCTGTTTGACTTCCTTTCTTTCATGGAATACAAAAGGAAATGTTAGACAGTATGTTAACCTCATTCACATCTTCCTGAGTTCCACAGAAGACAAAGTCATAAGGGTTTGGAAAAGCATGAGGCAGACTAAGCGAGGACAGAAGTTGTATTGTTGGGTCAACTATCCCTTTAAGAATTGTAATCAGTTCTGTTTAGCACCTATACAAATTGTCCTCTATTCTTCAGGATGGGCCCTAATGTAAAATTAAATTTGTGTTAAAATGAAGATGCTATCACTCGTTTTACAGAGCCAAAATAGCTTCCAGTGCACATCCATTCATGATGGCTATTTCCTCAGTGGCTCGTGTCAAAACCTAGAGTACTAAGAAATGTCCATATCTTAGTGCTCCAGTCAGCCACTTATGCCGTGTTGTAGCGTGCAGCTGACTTAGTGTAGTTGTAGTAGCTAATTTTGGCCATTTTGACCAAGTCTTGTGTGTTGTTGCTGGCTAGATTTTCCCTTTCGCTGTAATCAAAGCTCTCATCGTAATCGTCCTGACCATCTGCATTAGGCAGGATATCTGTGGAAGGATATGGAGACAAACACAAGTCCACCCTGGCCATTAAAATCATCAGCTTTGACACTTTACTTTTGATTATGCATGCAACCCATTAATTCAAGTTTGGGTTAAACAATACTTTTCTCTTAGAATGAGAACACAGACAAAAAGCCCAGAATCAGTCCATTTTATATAACAACTATTGTTTTTTTATTTACACTACAGTGTAAAGATACTTGAGTCAGCATTTGATTGCCATGCTGCCATAACCCTTTGGGGGCACCTTTCAAACAGGACTCTACGGAGCTTAAAAAGTTGAACCCATAAGTTCCTGCAAGAGCTCTTTTGACTGTCAATGGTTCCTCCAGTAACCCCCATATAAAAGAAAGGCTTTGACAAACCTAAATATATATTAAAAGGTATGAGTATGCAATCGGATATTTGAGGCACCCTAAAAAGATGCCTTGATGTTCTCCAAATGGTTCCAACAGTGTGGCAATCTTCACTTTTACAGAGTAGTTGGCATACTAAGTACACAAGTAATTATTTAAACTCTTGCATAAGCCCCACACTGAGACAGACATCAACAGTTCTTTATAATCTCCAGGCTACTCCTTTCATTTCAAGTAGGGAAAAGTTTTAGAACAAATTTTCTATAACATTAAGAAGATTCAAGAGTAATTATGATCTTAGGCATGTTCTCACCTTGTCCTTCAGTTGAGGTTTCCAGGATTCCATGTTTCACCTTCATGTGTCGGCTGAGGTTGCCCTTCAAATTGAACTTGCTGGTGCAGTAAGGACACTTGAAGGGTTTGCTACCAGCATGAAGATGCATGTGACCCAGCAGGTTATACATTCTGTTGAAGGACTTCCCGCACACCTACAGAACCAATTCAGCAACCTTTAGAGATGCAATATCTATGAAATATGTGGATTGCTTTGAACCGTTGGACTCCAGCAGGGATATTCTTTGCATGGGCGATATTGTGTATAATAACTCACCTTGCATTTAAAAGGTTTCACTGGCAAGTGGACAATCATGTGTGTTTTTAACGTCTGTTTCTGGACAAAGGTCTTGAAGCAGACGTGGCACTGGAAAGGGCGCACGCTGGTGTGTATCAGCATGTGGCGCTTCAGATTGGCTGAGAGAGTGAATTCGCGAGAACACACGTCACATTTGTATTCCTTCATACCCTGAGAGAAAAAGAGATGAAAAATGGCAATACCATTAAAGGCGATTCCAATTTGGCCATCAAAAAAGACAGAAATGAACTGTAATAATTAGCTATAGACTTTGCATTCCTTTTTGTGAGCAGGAGGAGAACTGATTTAAATCGCTGGCATCAGCTAAATGAGAAAAAATTGTTAGTTGTCACAAGCGCAGCTTATGGGTGCCCGTCTAGCTGGCTGACTAGAATTCATAATATGGAGCAAGAAATTCACACACATACTTATTCACTGTTGTTACCATAATGCTGCAGGTTTAATAGACATGCATATACAGTGCATTAAATACATCTGAAGCCTCACCAAGATAAAATGTTAACAAATAGAGCGTTAAACGTTCTCTCACCAATGCACACTTTGTTTATGCGTGCTATATATATAATCTAACTAATTGTAGTCATCTAGTATTCTCATAAAAAAGTGAGAATCATTATCTCTAAATGGCATCCATGTAAACAGATGAAATAGGTGCTGAAGAAATGACTGTTTTGGTTTATAGCCCTGCTGACCTGTGACACATTCTGTTTACTGACACTGCAGTCTTACGGAAATGTATCATAGTGGTGTAGAGTGAGAAAAGTATGGAGGAAGTATTTGTTTGTAAAACATCACCACTCCATACTAGTGAAAGTGACAGAGATGGGGGTGGGTTAATGGCAAGTTAGGTGGTGGATTGGAATGGGGGGGGCTGACAGAGACAGCTTTGTTTATACAGAAACCTGTTGTGGCACTATCTGAGACACAATCACTGGTGCCGTTTAACTCAAGATACACAATCACAAACAACACATTTTTCTACAATTGTTTGTTAGGCTTCAGTTTTATGGGAACAGAGTGATGGAAAACGTGGGTGGGGTCTAGATCTGAAAGTCACAGGGGAGTAATAGATCCTTTTCACAGACAGTGATGACACAGTTGAGCCTTAATTAGAATAGTTTTTTTTATTTCTAGCTTGTTTATGTAATGTACAATTATTTAACTATATTATGCGTTATACACCGATCAGCCACAACATTAAAACCACCTGCCTAATATTGTGTAGGTCCCCCTCGTGCCGCCAAAACAGCGCCTGCGTGTTATTCTTCTTAACGCAATTGTACAGGGCAGTTATCTGAGATACCGTAGACTTTGTCAATTAGAATCAGTTCGGCCATTCTCCATTGTCTCTCATCAACAAGGCATTTCCATCTGCAGAACTGCCACTCACTGGATGTTTTTGTTTTTGGAGTAAATTCTAGAGACTGTTGTGTGAAAATTCCAGGAGACCGGCAGTTACAGAAATACTCAAACCAGCCCATCTGGCACTAAAAATTATCCATGCAATTATCTAATAAGCCAATCGTGTGGCAGCAGTGCATAAAATCATGCAGATACAGGTCAGGAGCTTCAGTTAATGTAAAGAAATGTGATCTTAGTGATTTGGACCGTGGCATGATTGTTAGTGCCAGATGGGCTGGTTTGAGTATTTCTGTAACTCCTGATCTCCTGGGATTTTCACGCACATCAGTCTCTAGAATTTCAGAAGTGCCAAAAACAAAAACATCCAGTGAGTGGCAGTTCTGTGGACAGAAATGCCTTGTTAATGAGAGAGGTCAACAGAGAATGGTCAGACTGGTTCAAACTGACCAAGTCTACGGTAACTCAGATAACCACTCTGTACAATTGTGGTGAGAAGAATAGCATCTCAGAATACCATTCTGAGATGAGGGTTGGCGCTCTTGTGGCAGCACGAGGGGGACCTACACAATATTAGGCAGGTAGTTTTAATGTTGTGGCTGATTGGTGTATAACCCTGGTAAAAAAAACAAATGAAACAAAAAAAAAAAATACCTAACAAGGCTGCAATGGGGTGTCAAATATGGCTGCTTGGGGAGTGACAGTAAATTTGCCATATTTTTCTCTTCTGACTGCTGTAATCCAACTCTCTCTATTTTTTCCTTTTTTGGAAAGTTGTAGAAACATAAAAATGGAGCAATTGGATGAAATAGGTAAGCGAAAGTAATATTTACTATGGTCTTCCAGTATAGAAGTAACCTTCAATAGTTTACTTCCACATTCCAAACACAGAAATGTGAAAAGGGTCCATTATAACAGGACATTATTTTGTGGGAAAATTACAAAAACTAATGAGGTTTAAGTACCTTGTGTTCGAGGGCCTGCTGTTTCAGTACCTTGTGTGTTAACATGTGCTGCTTCAGATGATGGATCTGCACAAACTCCATACCGCACTCAGAGCAGGCATATGGCCGCACATTCTGGTGCTTCATCAGGTGGTTCTGAAGTTGGCTACGGTAGGCAAAGGACTTGTGGCATTCGGTGCACTGGAAGGTGGTTGGGCCCTGGTGGCTGACCTGGTGCCGCTTGAGGTGGGCATGGGTGGGGAACTCCAGGCTGCACTGCGTGCAGACGTGACAGTGCCCGTTCTCATGTTTAGACTCATGAGTTCGTAGCTCACTGGGGTAGGCGAAACCCCGGCCACAAAAGCGGCAGCTGTAAGGCTTGATGTCGCTGTGTTGCAACATGTGCCGTTTAAGGTGACTGGTCTGCGTAAAGGCCTTCTTGCAGACTGTGCACTTATGTGGCCGTGTGCCCTGGTGTGTAAGCAGGTGCGTCTGCAGGTGGCTGGGCTGCTTGAAGAGCTTGCCGCAGTGCAAACACTCATGTGGCTTGATGCCGTTATGACCGAGAATGTGCGTAACCAAGTTGTATTTAGAGGTGTAGGACTTCTCGCACATGCGGCACTTCCATCGCTTGAGGCCTTCGCCCACATCAACGCAGTATGACTCGTCGATTTGCACATTGATATCTAGGCGGTCAATCTGCATGCGTCGACCCAAAGAGTTCTCATTGTCTGCCCACATGGTCTGGCTGCCCTCCTCGTAATCGCCTGCCAGGCCCATCTCAGCAGCCTCGTACGCTGTCACACTGGACTCATAGTAGCGCTTCATTAAAGGGCTTGCATCCTCCTCTGAGGTTTTCAGATTCAGTGCTCTCTCCTCCTCCTCCACCTCCTCCTCCTCTTTTTCCTGCCCTTCCTCAAAGGACTCTGATGGTCCCTTTTCATGCCCTGCAGGGCTTTGGTAGGCCCGAGTCTGAGCGTCAGAGTCGGCTTCATTGACAGTGCCTGGCTCCCTCGAGGACTCAGGGTAGCCTTTGTTACACAGTTCTTCCTTCATTGACACTCTGTTCATTGCTAGGTCCAACACTTCTGGCTCGTTTTCTGTTTGCAGAGGAGTTGAGAGATAACAGGGGCTAGAGAAATCAGGCCTCTCTCCTTTCACCTGATTCGATGTGTCTGGAAACCTCTCTGTGGAGTCCTCTGGTTTACCTTCACTCTGGGGCCTCTTGGTCTTCCCATGGGGCCCCGAACGGGTGCTGTGCTTTCCATTAGGCTCAGACAGATAGTCTCCATTGGCCCCAATTAGCTGATCTGTATATTCATACTCCATGGCTTCTCCAGTGGAAGGGGGACCGTCACGCCCCTCTCCTGTGTAGAAGCCATTTGGGGCGATGGTGGCTCCGAAGATTTCATTCTGAGATATGAGGCCCAGCACAGCTGCCTGAGCCAGAGACAGGACCACCACTGGGTCAGTCTGAGTGCCGGCATCCACTGCATGCTCCATCACTTTAGAATAGCAATGCACCAGAGGAACCTCTTGCTTTCCCTGTAAAAAAAGAGAAAACCAATACTTAATGAAACCAACATCAGTGTTGAATAAATCTGCCATTGCAAGTGTCAATAAAATACAGTTGTAGCTACAAAGTCTGGCTAGGTCTGTCATGGCAACATTGTCACTACAACAGAACTAGCAACTGTGTCAGTGCAAAAGCATGATAACAACAGCACAAGTACCAGAGTATCAGATGTAGGGGAACAAATAAGTGCTGTTAAGATGGACTATGAGAATTTCATTTAAAGCTAAATTAAACAAAACTCGTATTACATATTAATCAGACCAGGTCATTTCTGTCAACATGGCACGAGATCTATATCCAAACCTAATCTTTTGCCCTAAATTGCGAACATTCTCATTACAAAGAATTCCAATAAATTATAATAGATTTTCCGTTTTTCATAGCAGTGAGTAAAGAGATAGAGAGTGAGAGACATTCTGACAACGCCTTGCCTCCAGTCCAGCAGAGAATGCAATAGATAGAGGAGATAAGACATCTGTGTGAGCGCCATGCTTCCTTCCTTCACAGTCTTTAAAAGAACGCAAAGCACAAAGTGTCTGGATCCGACCAGGAAGTCTATATCCATGGACTATCCACAGCATTTCCTGTGAGGTCAAGCACTGCCACTGCTGACTACATGAAAGGCTGAACAGTGAAGTTTCAGCAGTACCAGCAAGATTATGACACACAGTGAGCACAGAAAAAGTGAGTCCAGTCTATTTGCAGACTTCAGAGATTTACTGAAGCCAACCAAAGAAAAGTAATCCAGTTGCAGCACTTATGTGAAAAATCATTCCTTGGAGGCTGATGATTATTTTACTTGCATTTGGACTTGAGGAACTTGATCAAACTCTAGCTTTGGTCTCTTCCTTTCTGACACCAAAAGCAGCTCACTAGTTTATCACAGCATTTAAATCAGTGTAATGTTCACACTCTGACAGAAACACATGTTCAGAAAGTTGTTGACACACATTATCGCCTATAACAATCTGGTACCTAAATTTGCGGATGGAAAAAAAAGAATGCCACAAAACTCGAATTTCAGCAGAAGCAAAAACAAATAAGCATACACAAGAGAGGGAGGCAGACGGAGAGAGATTCATGAGGACTGACAGCTGTAAAACAGAGGAAAAAAGAGAGACAGACAGGCAGAGACAGGGAAAAGAGACAGAGAAAGAAATGAGAAAGGGAACCTGGATGCCCTGATAACCATGTCATTTATAATTACTGCTTTTAAAACAGTCAGACTGAGGGAGGGAAAACAGACAGAAAAAAGACTGAGGGAGAGAGAGTGAGGGGAGAATGAGAGAGCAAGTGAAAGAAGAAAAGGAAGAGAGAGGAAAAGGAGGGACGGGAACTGGGAGATGAGAGATAGATTGAGTGACTGAGTGAGTGAGGGAGGGGAGTGAGGAAAGAAAGATAAAGAGAGATAAAGAGCAAGAGAAAGAGTGAGAGGAAAAGAGGGAGGGGGAGTGGGGGATGAGAGGTAGAGCAACTGAGTGAAAGAGAGAGCGAGTACAACAGAGATAAAGAGAGAGGGGCAGGTTGGGGAGTGAGAGACTGAAAGTAATAAGAGATAGAAAGAGAGGAAGTCCAATAAGAAAGAGAGGGACAAAAGGGAGGGAGGGAATAGGAAGTGAAAGAACTAAAAAAACATAGAAAAAAGAGAGGCAGATAATATTAAAGACAGAAAGACACATGAAAGCGAGCCAGCTGGGCAAGATAGCAACCTTGGCTCTGTGAGCAAGGCTGAAGTTAATGTAAAAATAGATTGCAAATAAAAAAGATAGTGCAAAGATTAGCATTGAAAGCACCTGTGAGTATGTTTGTGTTGAGATAACAAGAGAAACACACTGCATTGGTGGCAGAGAGATAATATAAGAGAGATGAAACATAGTATAAATGACTGTCTTGCGGTATTCTGTGAGAAGAAAAAAGTTATTTCATTTCCCCGATTCAGAGTGGACAAAGTCGCAAACTTTCAAACAACAATTAACAAACAGGTCAAGGTGAAATATCACTGCAAACATAAGATGACTTACGCTATGGGCAATGTGCATGTTTTGGTTCAACACTTACCACATTACTCCTGGTGTGATGTTTGAGATGTTTCAGGGATCTCATCCTTCAAGAGAAGTAAGAGGAGCCAAAAAACCCAGCTCCTACTTATAGCTAAGAGAGGGAGAGGGGGAGGAGCTGAGCTCATCATCCTCCTACTGTTGCTGTTATCAGAACTGACTGTGCCTGCCTCTCTCTCTCTCTCTCTCTCACACACACACACACATAACACACACAAACCTATTTCTTCTATTCTCTTTTTTTCTTTCTGTCTCTCTGCCCTCCCTCCCTTCCTCGCACTCCCCCATCTCTTTCTCCTTTCTTTCTTTCTCTTTTGCTCTCTCTCACACAAACACACATTTCACTATCTCTCTTTCTCACGCACACACTCCATACCGCATGGCCCTTCCACAAACATATTTCTTTAAAAAGCACACACTAACAAAAGCTTCTCACACAACCACAAAATGTATTTAGACACATTCTCTCTTTCATTCAAATGCTTTAAGCCAGCATGTAGACACACGTAGACACGCATGCATACACAGAGTAATCTCTAATCACTGGTACAATGAGAGTGGCTGTGGAGGTGTGTCTGTTGGTGTCAGACAGCCAGTGAGTGAGATATGTTCAAATGTTCCAGAGTGCAGATGAGCTCTACAGGTCTGTTTATTTGTGCATTGCGAATAATTAAGCTACAAGACTGTGCAATGTCTGAGAGCCAGTACACACACACACACACACACACACAAATGAGTGACAAAAGAAAGAAAAGGAAAAAGAAAAGCAGTTTGGAAAGAGAGGGAGGGTTTGAGACAGACATGGGGGAGAGAGAGAATAAGATTAAGAGGGAGGGGGAGTGAGACTGAGGTATAGAGAGGAGGGAAGGGGGGGGGGGTGAATGGGAGAAAAATAGAAAAGAAAGAAAGAGCGACAGAGAGAAAAGAGAGAAGGGAAAGAGTTGGGGGAGGGCGAGGGAAGAAGAGAATGCAGCAAAAAAGGAAGAGAGAGAGAGGAAGGGAGAAACTGGGGGAGGGAGAGAGCAAGAGTATAAGAAAAGATGAGGTCAAAGAAAGAGAGAGAAAGAAAGAGTGCTCAAGGGCGGGGGGAGTGCGAGAGAGATAGAAAGACTGAAAGAAAGATTGCAGTGAAAGACTTTGAGCAGAGAGAGATAAAGAGAAGAAAAGGGGGATGGTGAAGTGAAAATAAAAAAAGAGGAGTCCATCAGCAAGAGAAAAAGAGGGGGAGTGCAGAGTGAAGGGGACAGGGGAAAGAGAAGAGGAAGAGAAAGAGAGAAAACAGCAAGAAAAGATATTAACTATTGAAGTTCCAGTTTTCTTTAGAGACTTCTTTAGGAGCAATGTGATAGGCTACCTGTCTGGCTGGTTGCTGGGTGTGTGCTGAGGTGCTCCGGCTGATCCTAATTATGGCAAAGGTATTGGATTAGTCTAACACTTCCTGTGAGCTTATTAACAGTTGAATATAGTCTGGCCGTCCCACAAAAGACTGTCTATTATAGAGTGGAACACACCTGAGTGAAGGACTGCGCTGTATACCATCAGTGTGTGAGAAGAGTGGAGGACATTTTTCATCACTGAGCAGAGAAGGGCAATCCATGACAGAATAAGTATATGTGTGTGAGTGTGAGAGAGAGAGATTGTGAGAGGAAGGCAGGGAAAAGAGAAAGGACAGAGAGAGAGAGAGAGAGAGAGAGAGAGAGAGAGAGAGAGAGAGAGAGAGAGAGAGAGAGAGAGAGGAGCGAAGGGAAAAAGACAGAGATAAAGAGAGATTGAGGGAGGGTGTGAGTGAGAGGGAGAGATAGCTGGAAGTTGAGAGTAAAAGAGAGAGAAGAGAAAATAGAAAGAGTGTAAGAGAAGAAACAAAAGAAATAAGATGCAGAAAGACAAAGAATCCACATGGAGGAAGAAACGGCCAGGGATGCTTACATAAAACAACACACAGAGCTGGCCGCCTGTGGGGAAAATGAAAAGAGGGAGAGAAAACAAAAGTTGGGGGAAAGAACGAATACACTGGCTCTCATTCAGGGCCTGTTTTTAAAAAAACATTTTTAAACCTGTCCTCTCCCCATTTGCCCAGAAGTATCAGACTTGTGCAAACCAGCCCTACAACACACACACACACACACACACACACACACACACACAAAGGAAAGAATACATGATGCATAATGAACACCTACTAGTTTCTTACATTGTGTTTGTGTGTGCATGTGAATGAATTGATGAACGTTACATTTATTTACTTTTCTGACACTACACTCAAAGCAATTTACACAGTGAACAGGGGACTCTCCCCATCTACCACCAGCGTGCTACATCCACCTGGATGATGCGACAACAGCCTTTGTGCAACAGTACACTCACCACACACCAGCTATTGGTGGAGAGGAGGGAGTAGAGTTCTAGAGCCAATTAATGGATGGGAGTTAATAGGCCATGATTGATAAAGGGCAATGGGGGGAATTTTACAAGTGCCCTGTGATTTTTATGACCACAGAGAGTCACTACCTCAGCTTAACATCTCATCTTTACAGTATAGTTCCCATCACTATACTGGGGCATTAGACTGCAGCATGAGCACCCCCTGCTGACCTCCCTAATACCTCTTCCAGCAGAAACCTTAGTTTTCCCCAAGAAGTCTCCCATCCAGGTACTGACCAGTCTCAACGCTGCTTAACTTAAGTGGGCAACCGGTCTTGAGCTACAGAGTGGTATGACACACATTTCTCTCTCTACAGGTTTGTGTAGTTGTACAAGAAAACCCTATGCTTTGTGAGCGTGTATGTAGAAGTGTGTGCACATTTGCACACACACACACACATTTGGGGTCACTTATTCTTTATTTTAAAAAATAAATAAATATCACATTTTAGAGTAACTGTAAAGTCATCATAACTATGGAATAATGGAAATATGGGAATTATGATGTAAGATTTTAGCATCTTGAAAGCATCCACACTTTGCCTAGATTTTGCAGACATGTACTCTTGACATTTTCTCAACCAGCTTCTTGAGGTATCACCCTGAAACGTTTTTTTAAACAGTATTGAAGGAGTTCCCATCTATATGCTGGGCACTTAGTGGCTAAATACAATTTTAGTAATTAAATAAATTAATATGTTGGCACAATTATATTTTTGTCAACAACTCAGATCAAAAGATTTTTAAGATCATAAGAAACATTTCAGCCAAGTGACCCCAAACTTTTGAATGGTTGTGTACATATGTACGCATGTACGTATAAAAAGTTGCACACATATATTTGCAACGTACCAAGTTAGAAGGTTCCCTGTATAGTTTACATTAGCTGAGAGGGAAGCAAAATGGACATTAGAATTGATATATACCCTAATTAATCAGAATCAAATTGAACCAAGATCTTGTGAATCAGAATTGGATCACATTAGGAAATCAGTATGGATACACATGAGAGAGAGAGAAACCACTTTTGCCTCCATTGTGCTTGTGTGGGTTTTTGTGGCAGTATGATAAAGTACTCAAACCAGCCCATCTGGCACCAACAATCATGCCACTATCAAAGTCACTCAGGCCATATTTTGTCCTCATTCTGATGGTTGATGTGAACATTAATGGAAGCTCCTGACATGATCGGCTGATTCAGGTGTTTCTAATAAAGTGCTCAGTGAGTGTACATAGCCCATTTAAAAATCATGAGCACAATCTAAATGGTAGGAATGTTAAAAGGTTAAATGTTGTCTCTTCATAATGACTAATATGTTGTAGTCACATAAGTGATTCTATATAGCTGCCTGTATGTTGTACTACTTTTAGCTTTTAGTGGGAGAGGTAGATACAGCTATAATGTCATCTTAATCTACATGTCTACATGATAAATTATTGTTTCAAAGGCCTTTAGAATAGGCTAAACAAACATGCATGAAAACAAAGACAGATGGACCTTAATCTGTCTTTCTGGCTACAAGATCATAGATGTGTGCTGCTATTATGGCAACTCCAAAAACACTGCTGTAAGTTTGGGTTTAGTGGTGGTCTTCTGAAACATCTAGGTGCCCATTCAGCTTGCCTCCAAACCACGTTCCCAGCCCACAACACACACACTACCACTTATTAACCACTGAGACTCAATGGACATAACCTTTGACCCACCAGCAGTGCCAGCAGTAAGGCCCTTTCTAAATTCTAAATCATGTGTCCACTTGTGTGAATGTGTTATGAGGATAGAGGGAGGTTTATCCAAGTGCCAAATACGGAGTTAAGTATCTTACAACATGCTCATCTGTAGCACTTCATGTGTCAAGTCTGTCCTGGATGTCTTCATCATATTCACCCAAAGTTGCTGTTGCTGAAGCCAAGGGGCTTCCTCAAGACCAAAAAAAAAAAACTGATGATTTGAATGTTTGTGTGTTTTTAATGGGGCTTTTCAGAGAACATTACACTTAAACACACACACACACACCACCAAAGAGATGGGCTCTCCGAATCCTAAATAAAAGATGCCCCCTCTCCTTCAGCATAGGGGGTACAGATAAAATGTTGGACAGAATATTGGCCATGAAGAGAGAATCAAGACTAAAAAGAGTAAATAGAAAGGAGAAAGACAGCTGAGGGAACATTCAGCAAGGATGATATAAAAGGAACATAGAGAGAGAGAGAGAGAGAGCTATGGAAAAAGGGAGAGGGAGGGAAAGGGAGAGAGAAAGAGAGAAAAGAAAGGAGAGCGCATGAGAGAGTGGGGGGCAGATGTGAGAGTGAGAGAGAAGAAGAGCGAGAGAACGAGAAAGAGGAGAGAGATCAAGAGAGAGAAAGGGGGAGGGTGGCTGAGTGAGAGACAAACAGAAAGAAGGGAGGGAGAGAGAGAGAGAGAGAGAGAGAAAGACAGAGGGGGGGATGGGAGGGAGATAGAAGGAAAGAGAGACACACAAGAGACTCAAAAACCACAGAATAAAAACCCAATGTCTGTCTCCAAGTCCATGCAGATAGACAAATATGAATGTAAATAGGGGCTGTATTGTATGCATTTGAATGAGGCAGCAGTCCACACCCTGCAAAACAAGTTCATTGTGTCTGCACCGCAGCCGGTACGGCCTAGAATCATTCAGAAGCGGCACTCCTCTCCCTGCAGTTTGAGGTTGGGAGGTCAAAGCCTCGGCTGACTCCTGCCGATGCCTTCAAGAGAACAGTTGCCTCCTGCCTCCCCATGCCGTTTCATCTCATAATCCTGCTTATGGCAGTTAAATGGCTGATGGAACGAGTCTGACTGCCTTATAGTGAGGGGTTCTGGCTTCACAGCTACTGGTGTAAAAGTAGGAATAGTTTTACAAATAATTTTGACAAAGTTAGAGCAGAAGCGCTATTCCCTTCTATGTTAGTAATTTACTAAGGCTACTCTGGTATGCAGCCTTACACTCAAAAGAGCCTGCAAATACTCGGGACTGATGCCTGACCATAGGCAAATTCTCATTTACAGGGTGTCATAAATAGTCTGGAAGAAGCTGCCTTCTTTCTATACGCCTGTGCTCTTTTGTATTTCTCCCTCACGGTAACAAATTTCAACCTGAATTACTTTATCTTTCTACCAAGTTTCATTCTTTTAAATCAAAACCCCTTTGTCTCTCTCTCTTCTTTTGTACCTTCTTCTTGTTTCCATGGTTACCCCTCTCTCTGCGCTGTACACTATCTATCTCTCCCTCCGTTTCCCTCTCTCTCTCTCTCTCTCTCTCTCTCACTCTGTTCTTATCTTTCTCATTTTGCTTTCATCTCTGCCTCCCTTCCTCCTGCTTTATCCCACACCCTCCTCACTCCGGCTTTTATCTCTTTTCACTTTCATCTGTCTTTCACCTTTCTCTCCCCTTCAAGCCTGCCATTCCATCATGCTATTTTTTTCCTTTTCTTACTTACAGATATAAAAAAGTTTCATCTGTTGCCCCATCAATCCTGCATTTTTAATCACTTTCCATTCCTTTAATCCCCTGTTCCGTTTCCTCTAAAACAATCTCTCATTTACATGTGCGCTAGACAGTGGTCAGTCCTTGAGTGTATGCTCATCTCTTGGCTGTTACTCTGTTCATCGAGATTTCGGAAGTACGTCTGGCATGTAAAGAATTGAGTAAAAAGCTTTAGTTTTCCTGGATGAATCAAATGACGCTTTTTATGACCATGTTTATAACTAATATTGGAGAGTGCGTCTCCTGCTTTGCCACCAGGTTCATAACCACCATAGACATTGAGGAAAACACATCAGAAATATTATAGTTTGAGATGTAACTTTAAATATGGCGGCTGTAGGAATGAAAGTTCCGTCTTATAGTCAGAAGAGTCAATCACCTTTTTGATAGACACATTGCCAGTTAGTTTACATGAGATTTGAGCTCAAGAGGAACAATTTATGATACCATTGTTGCCAGATTTTATTGCTGATTTGGAATATCTTTTTTGTAAACTTGACAATATTATATTATGTTTAGGTCTTTCCCCATTCAAGTAAATAGAAGTAGACTAAAAAATAGGTGCCCCGAGACATTACGAGTTTGGCTGTCATGTGATCTGACTTGTCTTGGCTTAAAAGGGACTTTGGAACACGCCCAATTTTTTTTAATATTGGTCAACATATATGGTTTTGTCAATGGTATTTTCTAATCTATTACATTTGGCCCCCCCAATCCTGAATATTTTGTTAAATTATGTTTTCCTGATCTAATGCTGTTTCATATGCTTTGCTAAAAAAGGTATACTGTTGAAGTCTAAAAAACTAATTTTTTAACCACTCATTTCATATTAGCAAACTACAGTTTTGGAAAATAATTAGAGAAAATCTACTTTGTGCATGACAATTAATTTTTCAAACAATTGTTTACAGACAGATTGTTTCACTTTTAAACCCACAATTCCAGTGACCTTGTGAAGATGCTGGAGGAAACAGGTAGACAAGTATCTATATCAACAGTAAAACGAGTTCTATATCGACATAACCTGAAAGGCTACTCAGCATGGAAGAAGCCACTACTCCAAAACTGCCATAAAAAAAGCCAGACTACAGTTTGCAAGTGCACATGGGGACAGCTACAAAGAAATGTTCTCTGGTCTGATGAAACAAAAATGTAACTGCATGGTCATAATGACCATCGTTATGTTTGGAGGAAAAAGGGTGAGGCTTGCAAGCCGAAGAACACCTTCCCAACCATGAAGCATGGGGGGTGGTAGCATCATGTTGTGGGGGTGCTTGCTGCAGGAGGGACTGCCGCATTTCACAGAATAGATGGCATCATGAGAAAGAAAAATTATGTGGAAATATTGAAGCAACATCTCAAGAGGAACAGCCATGAAGTTATAGCTTGTTCGCAAATAGGTCTTCCAAATGGACAATGACCCCAAGCATACCTCCAAAGTTGTGGCAAAATGGCTCAAGGACAACAAAGTCAAGGTATTGGAGTGGCCATCACAAAGCCCTGACCTCAATCTGATAGAAAATGTGTGGACAGAACTGAAAATGTGTGCGTGAGCAAGGAGGCCTACAAACTTGACTCGGTTACACCAGTTCTGTCTGGAGGAATGGGCCAGCAACTTATTGTGAGAAGCCTGTAGAAGGCAACCCAAAACATTTGACCCAAGTTAAACAATTTAAAGGCAATGCTACCAAATATTAATAGAGTGTATGTAAACAATGAAAGAAATAAAAGCTGAAAGAAATAATCATCTTTACTATTATTCTGAAATTTCATATTCCTAAAATAGTGATCCTAACTAACCTAAGACTAAGAGTGTTTTCTTCGGTAAAATATATTTGGCTAAGGTGTGTTAACTTCTGACAATAGTCATCTGTAGTTCACTAAAAAAATAAATTTCCTCACCCTCATGAAGTGGTTAAATGCAGATATGATAGGTGTGGGTGAGAAAGTCCTTTCTTTTTTATTTACTATTAATATCTAATTTCACTTTCCTCAGCACTCTTCTCTCCTAAGAAATTTTTTTTTTTTTTTTTGGCAATTTGTATTCTTTGTGCATATCGCCACCTACTGGGTAGGGAACAGAATTTAAAATAAAAAAAGGAATTAAATATTTATCTGTTTCTCACTCACACCAATCATATTGCTTCTGAAGACATATATTAAACCACTGGAGTCGTATGGATTACTTTAATGTTGCCTTTATATGCTTTTTGGAGCTTCAAAGGTCTGGCCACCATTCAATTGCATTAAATGGACCTACATAGCTGATATATTCTTCTAAAAATCTTCATTTGTGTTTTGCAGAAGAAAAAAAAAAAAATCACAAACATCTGGGATGGCATGAGTAAATAATGAGAGAATTTTCATTTTTGGTAAACTAACCCTTTAAGGATCTAAATGTAAATGTGCTACATGGCAGAATATCCAGTCACCTGTCAGCTCAGTGCTGTGATGAATATGTCTATGTGAGGTCTAAATACTTCATATGAAGAGATAACAGCCCTCACACACAACTGCAGCAGAGTAACACAATGTGCCAATCTATCACCAGTGGGCGACATCAAACCCAAAAACAAACAATGCCAATGAAACACAATACCTCAGTACGTTACATAGCATTATTCAAAATGAGACAAGTTTGCATGCAGAAAAGGCACCTGAGGGTGTTTCATTAGGACTAAACCAAGCACTTTATGTAGTTCAGTGCACAAAATACTCTCAGAAAAATTCCCCAGCATAGTCTGGTTGAGGCTGTAGGAGGAAGTGTTGTGCTTGAGATCTGACTGAAACTAACCTCTCTCGCCTGCTCCTTCCCTTTCCCCTTTCTGTTTAAGTACCACAACTATTCAGAAAAGAGAATAAAGAAAACCTGAATAGAGGAAGAGAAGAAATAGAGGTCCCAAAGAGCTAAAGAAAAGCAAGAAAAAAAAAACAATTAAAAGAGAAACAAGAATGAAAAGCAGCCAGAAAGAAAGAAAGAGAAAAAAGGAGGGAGACCGAGAAAAAGAAGCAGAGCAAAGGCTAGTGCTTGAGAGAGAGAGCGAGAGAGAAAAACTTTTTTTTTTTTTTTTTAAAGAGATGGATTTAATGGCACAAAATTAAAAGCACAAGAAAAACTTAACCATTTCATACTTATGAGGGCAGAAATGTTGCCCTATTTTGCTGGTTTAAAATGCATTAATTGAAATGTTAAATGCACTTTGGATAACTGAACTGTACAATTATCACTCCAATATCCAATCTTACCAAACTCCAATGCCTATACATAGTCCCATATGCTAAAAAGTCATACTATTTAGATGGTCACATGTTTGTCCTAGTTTAACATTTGTCAATAAACGTCAACTCTGCAGTCTCCATATGGTTCTTCTCCTACTACCGGCTGACATGATGTCACAATCAAAAATTTGATACTGGGTATCGAGGGAAAAAAAAAGCCCTTTCATCTGCACTCTGGCTATACTGCAAGCGACTACCAATAATAATAGATATTGTGGGATTAAATTAAGAAATAGGGAATGAGGCAGCATTGTACATGTCCAAGACAAGCGCAGCAGGGCAGTTATTCCCAGTGCTATCTCGCATAACATAACCAAATAAATTATGGATTAAACAAGATCTCAATACGTTATGTGCGCACTGTGGTGGAAAACCCAATGGCTGTCCACTAGGCAGGACCAAGAAGGCTATAATCTTTACGCAGTTAATAGATAGAGCTATGTCCCTTCAATGGCACTACAGTGTTCTTTAGCAATCTTATATCTAATCCAACAAACATAATTGAATTCATTATTTCATCATTTAAGTAGCCTCACCCAAACTTAGATTTTACACTGGAAAGATGCTACCAAACCTCAAACAAGGCCTAAAAATAAATAAAATAATTAATTAAGGTGAAACCATGCTAGACTAACAATTATATCACAATTATAACACTGGTTAGTCCTTAACTTAAAGGAATATTTCACCCCAAAATTAAGATTCTGCCATCCCATGTGTATGACTTTCATTCTTCTGCTGAACACAAACTAAGATTTTTAAAAGAATATTTCAGCTCTGTAGGTCCAGACAACACATGTGAATGGTGAACAAATCTTTGAAGCTCATGTGAAAGCTCATGTTAGTTTTTCAGTTGCTTAAAACATGTTAATGGCTAAATTCTGATAACACTGTATTCAGCACAAACTGGGCTACAATAATATGTGAGCAACATGTGTGTACATGTTTGTATTTTTGAGAAAATAATGTTTATGTATGGTTTTAAAAAAAAAAAGTCATTGAAATAAGCCCATAAACACATACTAAACATTTGTCCATAAGACTTTTGATAACTAGATCTTGTAACCTAGAATTTTTGCTACAAAATGATGTGAAAACCATCCTGATCACTCAATCATATAAAACAATATAGTAATCTATCTTTTGTAAGACACTTTTAGTGTTAGAAAGGTCATATGCGAGGAGGCATGAATGATAATGAATATTGATTGTAATTCACACCTGAGGAGACAAAAGACCACTCCCCTGGGCCTATCAATGAGGAATGTGACAGAAAGAGAATGAATGTGAGACTTAATGATCAAGTTAAAAGTAGTAATTGGACTATACATTTTCTTTACATAATGACTTAATTTTAGACCTACACTACCTTTAAACGAAGTCTCTTCTGCTCTCCAAGGCTGCATTTATTTGATCCAAAATACAGAAAAAATATTGATATTGTGAACTCTTTTTACAATTTAAAAGAACAGTTTTCTATTAGAATATATTGTAAAATGCAATTTGTAATCAAAGCTGAATTTTCAGCATCATTACTGCAGTCTTCAGTGTCACATTGTCCTTCAGAAATCATTATAATATGCTGATTTTCCTATATGAGCATATTTAAAGTGCATTTTACTAAATTACACCAGAACAGATTTTTGCAAGCACAAGCTTTGTTGATGATAATGAGGCAGCATGAACACTAGTTAAAATATAATCTAAACATTCATATTATTTTTATATCATTTTACATATCATATTTCTATCATACAGCATACAATTTAAATACCTGCTTTAGCCAAAACAACATTTAAATTCAACTAAATCTTGCTTATTAAGGGTATGCATATTTCAAATTTCAATACTCTGAATCCTGGCTGGCAAGTCTGGAAACAGTCCCACTAGTAAAATATGTACATGTTTATATAAAATAGCATGTCAACTAATGTAAGTAAAGCTAAATTAATGAACTTTGTTTTTAAGGCACAGTCGGGGGCGTTCACTATTTGCATGGATCGTTACAGCACATTACCGTATGAATAGCACCCTCTACCCGTGGGTGTGATCACATTAGGGATAATTAGCTGAGCCAGGAGAAATTGTACATAGCTTTGTTTCATACAGATTGCATTGCAGGAGAATATCTGTTTTAAATTTGAATTGTTTTATTTAAAACTAGATATTTTAAGCTTTATTTAGACATATGTTTCATTTTTGTGTGATAAGTATTCGCAGAGTTTCAGTTTTGTGACGCGTTTCAGAAATATGCTCGCGAACACAGAGACTGCTGTTAGCTCACCCTTTTTATTTTCTTTATTTTACAAAAGTAACATTTTTGTTGTTATTGTGATTGTACACAAATAAAAGAATACACTATATAGTCTCTAATGATGTCTTACACTTTATTATACTCTGTATGCCCCAAAATGGCGAAGAATTTTATGTTGTTTCCGCTGTAATGATGAAAAAAATCCAGCAGGACGCGCCGGCGCCCCCAGAGGGTTAATAAACTTCTTCTGAAGCAATCCATTCAGTTTTGGGGGGAGCAGACCAAAATATAAATCCTTTTAAACTATAAATCTCGAGATCAGCAGTCTCCTTGCAATTATGGTTTCAAACTCGATTACACATCCAAGCGCTGTTGTAAACATCAAGCACTAGGAAGTGTAATTGAGCTTGAAATCATGATGGTGCCTTGAGACTGCAATGGCAAAATGTACAGGAAAAACGTATTATATTTTGGTCTGTTCTCTCGCCAAAATTGCTTAAGAAGACATGGATTAAACCACTGGAGTCTTGTGGATTACATTTATGCTGCCTTTACGTGCTTTTTGGAGCTTCAGCAAACCAGACACATACATGAAATAAAAAAGCTAGACGCACCGCCACAAATAAAGCAGAGCGCAGGTGTTTCGACACATGCAGAAGTAATTTTTTTTACTTGAGTGTCAAAACAATGTGGCCCTTCAGTGCAAGACGCTGAAAAAGCAGTGAGTCGCATGCAACATCAAAAATGTCCATTTACAGCAGTGGTTCCAAACCTGGGGGTCACGACTCCCACTAGGGATAGCCAAAGCTTCACTAGGGGGTTGCCAAGCTCTCTCCATTTTGAGGGTTACAAGAAGAAAGTAATTGAATGTGTGAAAGTGTTACAATTATTTTAGTAATAAAGCACAATCAAATAGGGTCATTTTTGAGTATTTTAATAATTTTTACTTGTTTATGAGATATATGAAAAAATGTATACAATATATCTAACATAATCTGTTTTTTAAAGTGCGCATCTCGCGAGGGTAGGTAAGGAAGCAGTTTTTTTTAAAGATGCTGCAAAATTGCTTGTTCTGTGTACAGAGTCGTGAGCAATGATCAGAGAAATGATCAGAACAGAACAGCTAGCCAAAGGAAAGCAACAACTATGGCAAAGCGACAGGGAGAAGATGAAAATATAAGTGGTAAAAAGAAAACAAGAATCTTTGGTTTTATTTATTTATTATTGTTTATTTGAATTTAATTTCATTGAGGCAATGGATAAAGTGCAAATTGAGTGTGTGATTTGTGGTGGAAGACTTGCAAATGAAGCATGAACGAATAGAATGTGTGCGTGATTGAGTACTCTAGGGGTTGAGCACTAACGGAAAAGCACAAGATATTATCCATGTCTTTTCAACATGAGCAGATTGCCAATTACAAGCGATATGGCACAGAGTAAGTTGGACTGTACTCTTTCAGTATAACCAGTATAACCTTATGTTTGAGAGCGAGCATTGTGCCACTCCATTTGAATGTGCAGCTGACATGATCTGCAACACAAAGCATTATGAAGCATCAAAACAATATTTATTGTTTGGATTACGTGATAAAATTGGAATCACTTGGAATATCAATTTTTTCCAACAACTTAACGCATATATTGTAGCTTTGTTCCTTCATATCGCACTGAAGAGCATCAGAGCACCAAACTCCCTCAGTCTATCAATATATATATATTTTCCCCTTTTTTTCTCCCAATTTGGAATGCCTAGTTCCCAATGAGCTCTAAGTCCTTGTGGTGGCATAGTGACTTGCCTCAATCTGGGTGGTGGTGGACGAATCTCAGCTGCCTCCGCGTCGGAGACCTGTCATTTTACCGCATTTCAGGTTTGTCAGCTTTTCTACCGTTTCATCTGCGTGTTTTACCTGTTGCTGTTGGCGCCTAGCTAGAGTCTGTGTTTGTAGCCAGCTAGTTTTTTTTAGCATCACTTATATATCTGTTTTCAGCATTTAATCCTTAACATCTGCCATTTTTAAGCACGCATCGGGGTTTCCCTCGCATTATTTTCTTATTGCGATTCAACTGCACGCATATTCCACCAGCATCCCCTTTCTATTTTTATCGTGATTAAACTGCGTGCATTTTTCAGCGCGCACCCATTTTTTCTCCTCTGTGTTACACAGATTATAGCATCGATCTCAAAGCAACGCTTATCAAGAAAAAACAACAACAACAAACAATTGCGTGAGGGATTCACATCAATCTCAAACCCTCACCGCTCAGGAACAACAAAAAATAACAAAAATTTGTGGTAAGTCACGGCATTCGCTCTTGTATTATTACATGTTATTTCTTCCTGCATTGTATGTGACGTGTACAATAGCCTCCTCTGTCAGCAGTGAGGGATTCACATGTGATAAATATAAGGAATTATTCAAGCTGACGGAGAAGGTTAATGAGTTAGAGACATGCATCCAAATCCTAGTGGAGGTCAGTGAGAAAGAGAAGCCGGTAGATACTGTTTCGGATGCGGGCAGTACAGAGAGCAACACAAACACTTTGGTTCCGGCTGTAGAGCCCCTGCAGCAGGGTATTTGGGTGATGTCTCGGCGGCATACTCGCTCAAAGTGTGTGCAAAAACGATGTCAGACACTGTAATATGCTCTGGTGCCCTCCCTGCTCGTTGTGGTGACAAGGTTTATAGTAGATTAGTGTCACTGAATGGCTGGATGTCTTAGTGGTGTCTGAAGAATAAAATAGGATTTATAGACAATTTGAAGAGTTTTTGGGGTAGACCTGACCTGCTTGAGTGAGATGGACTCCATCCCTCCAGGAAAGGTGCCACTCTCCTCTCTAGTAATTTGGCTCATAGTCTTAATAATGATAGTATTTGACTAACTGGGGCCCAGGTCAGGAAGCAGATAAACTGGTTAATCTGAAAATCTGCTAGATACCTTGAGACATCACACAGGTCACATAAACTACAACACATAGAGACAGTATCTCCTAGATATCTCATAGAGACGGTGTCTGTTCCCCGAAATACCAACCACAAAACACTCACTAAATAATTTAGAAAAACTTGAACAAAACCAACAAATTAAAGACACACGTCATATAAAAACAGGGCAACTAAACATTAGATCTCTTTCTACCAATGCACTAATTGTTAATTAAATTATTACAGATCATATTTTGGATGCGTTCTGTTTGACTGAAACCTGGCTTAAATCGGATGAATATATTAGTTTAAATTAATCTATTACCCCAGGCTATTGTTATAAACATGAGCCTCACCTGAAGGGTCGAGGAGGAGGTGTTGCTTCAATTTACTGTGAAGGTTTTGGTGTTGCTCAGAGGACAGGATATACATGTAAGTCTTTTGAACTAATAATGCTTAATATGACACGGTCAGATATAAATAAAAAAAAAAACGATGGCGTCTTTTATCCATGCTACAGTGTATAGATCACCCGGGCCTTATTCTGATTTCCTAGGTGAATTTGCTAATTTTTTATCAGATCTTGTAGTTACTGTAGATAAAGCTTTAATTGTTGATGACTTCAACATTCACATAGAAAATTATACATTGGGATACATTGGGATTAGCAATGATACACTGGGATTAGCATTTATCAATATTCTCAACTCTCTTGGAGTCAGACAAAATGTAACAGGACCAACTCATCGCCATAATAATATGCTAGATTTAATTCTGTATTATGAAATTGATGTTGATAATATATCAATTCTGCAGCAGAGCGATGACATCTCAGATCATTACCTCATCACTTGTATGCTGCAATCATCTTATGTTACTTAATCTACACCACACTATCGTTCAGGTAGAACTATTCTTTCGACCACTAAAGATAGCTTCACTAATAATCTTCCAGATCTATCTCATACACTCAATAAACCCCAAAGCCCAGAAGAACTTGATGAAATAACAAAAAATATAAATACAGTCTTCTCTAGCACTCTTGTTAGTGTTGCCCCACTTTGATTAAAGAAAATTAAAGAAATAAGCCCTGCACCACGGTACAATGATCACACTCATGCTCTCAAGAGAGCATCTTGGAAAATGGAGCGCATGTGGAAGAATACAAAATTAGAAGTATTTCGTGGTGCATGGAAGGATAGTGTCTGTAGTTACAGACAGGCACTAAAAGCTGCCATGTCAGCAAATTTTAGCCAACTCATAGAAAATAACCACAACAATCCTAGGTGTTTATTCAGTACTGTGGCTAAATCGGTTAGGAATAAAGCCTCAACAGAACCAGATATTACATCGCATCACAATTTCTTTACAGATAAAATTGGAATTATGCAATCATCTGTCATAGCACCTCAGAAAACAGTGTCTAATAATTTTCCTCATGTGCAACTTCAATCCTTTGCTGTCATAGGTCATGAAGACCTAACAAATCTTATCGAAACATCAAAAGCCACAACATGTTTGTTAGATCCTATACCAACTAAGCTCTTAAAAGAGGTCCTGTAATTTCAGAACCTCTTCTTAATATTATTAACTCCTCACTATGCTTAGGACACATCCCAAGAAACTTTAGAATGGCAGTTATCAAACCACTTATTAAGAAGCCACAACTTGATCCTGGAGAATTGGCTAATTACGGACTGATTTCAAATCTCCTGTTTATGTTGATAATACTAGAAAAGGTAGTATCCTCCCAAATATGTTCATTTCTACAGAAAAATTGTATATACAAAGAATTTCAATCAGGATTTAGTCCTCATCACAGTACAGAGACTGCACTTATCAGAGTTACAAATGACTTGCTCTTATCATCTGGTCGTGGCTGCATTTCACTTCTAGTGCTTTTAGATCTTAGTGCTGCATTCGACATGATAGATCACGACATTCTCTTGAATAGGCCAGAGAATTATGTTGGTATTTGTGGAGTTGCATTAGCATGGTTTAGGTCCTATTTAGCAGACCGTTACCACTTTGTCGATGTAAATGAGGAATTGTCAAACCACACAAAAGTAAAATATGGAGTGCCACGGGGATCAGATTTAGGGTCTCTGCTTTTCTCCTTGTATATGCTTCCCATGAGAGATATTATCAGGAATCATGGAATAAGTCTCCACTGCTATGCCGACGATACACAACTTTATATTTCTTCAAAACCTGATGAGATTTCACAATTCTCCAAATTAGCAGTGTGTATCAATGAAATAAAGATTGATTGCCAGAAATGTCCTTCTACTCTAAACAGCTCTACTTGTAAAGCACTTTGAATTACCATTATGTATGAAATGTGCTATATAAATAAACTTGCCTTGCCTTGCCTTGCCTTGCCTACTCAATTCTGACAAAACAGAGGTACTAATTATCGGACCAAAAAACACTGAAAATAAGCCACTAAAATAGAATTTTACTCTCGATGGATGTACCGTTACACTGTTGTCTTCTGCAAAGAACTTGGTGTTATATTTCTGGTAATCAAATTACCAGTGTTTGTAGAACAGCATTCTTCCATCTAAGAAATATTGCTAAATTATGGCACATGATCTCTGTTGATGATGCCGAAAAACTAATTAATGCGTTCATGACCTCAAGACTAGATTATTGTAATGCATTACTGGGAGGATGTCCAGCAAGATCAATAAATAAACATCAATTGGTTCAAAATGCAGCAGGCAGAGTGCTAATGAGAACCAAGAAATATGATCATATTAGCCCCATTTTATTATTGTTACATTGGCTACCTGTTAAATTTCGTATTCATTTTAAAATTCTGTTAACTACGTACAAAGATTTGAATGGTCTAGTGCCACAGTACTTATGTGACCTTCTACCATGCTATATTCCATCAAGATCATTACGATGAATAAATACTGGCATGTTAATAGTTCCTAGAATATCAAAATCACACACTCACTCAGTTTAAGTCTAGACAAAAGACTCATCTATTTAGACAGGCATACACCTAATTTATCCTTCAACCCACAATTAGGCTGCTTTTTTTGGAACCAGAAACATTGATCATGATCTATAACTCTGCAATAAATTTAATGGCATCTATGCTTATACTATTTTATTTAACCTCAGGACTCCTATCCTGAGGTCACCAGAACCGGCTGGATCCAATTCAATTCCTGCTTCGTGTTGGACTCCACTGCTACGTGTCGCTGTAGGATGATGACTAAATGCAGCTGGTGCCAGCCAAACATCACTTCAGTCTATTATGATGAACTGATGCCAACTCCAACCATAAGACATGGGATACTTCATATGCCATTGCCTGAACCTTGGACTTAGGATGGACCACAACGAACCTCACTGAAATTACCGGCCAGGTTGAACTGGGATGCACCTCACCAATCTCTGCCAGCATCCGTCTATTGATGGACTACACTCTTATAATGGCAATACAAGTAACAATTACATCTATGTGAAGTTCTGCAGTTAATCCAGGATGGACTTCAAAAGACATTAGTCATTAATCTTACAGTTCATACAAAATCTGTTTAAACACTGTCTCTTAACACTTACTTAGTTTAATCATTTTAAAGTATGACTTGCACTATACAGAAGTAATATTGGCATTATATTCATGATGTTAACCAGAGGAGAACACACAGTCGCCTTCCTCTTACTCACTGGGGTTATTAATACGATTATTATTTAATTACTTATTTTTAAACACGATAAACAATCGTATTTTATCTAATTACACAATGATTCATCAACATTATAGAAATTTCAGTTTTATCTTCTGTTAATGCCTGATCTTCCGTAAAGCTGCTTTGAAAAGATGTCTGTTGTGAAATGCGCTATACAAATAAAATTGACTTGACACCGTCAACCCGCGCATCTTATCACCATGGAGATATAGCTTCACGTCATACTCACAACGTGCCCCTCCGAGAGCAAACCACATTATATCGATCTCGAGGAGGTTACCCCATGTGACTCTACCCTCCCTAGCAACCGGGCCAATTTGGTTTCTTAGGATACCCGGATTCGAACTAGCGAACTCCAGGGGTGGTATCCAGCGTCTTTACCCCAAACAGATTATATTTAGCTCGTGTTATAAGGAAAATCGTTCAGTTCATTAATTCCATTCAACAAATAACAAATGAATATGTTGCTCATGTCAGTTATTTAATTTAGGGAGGGGGTCGTTCTAGATTTTGAATGTTAAAATAGGGGTCCCCTGGAAAAAGGTTGGGAACCACTGGTCTAGAACATGTTTACATAGTAAAACAATTGTAAAACATTGCGAAGTTTTTGGTGTGAACGGACCCTTTCGTGGTGGTGAATCTATGCCGCAAGGTGTCAGCGTAACTGAAAATAAAATTAAAATAAATAAAAGTTGACAGACTTGCATCAGCGGTCCCAACAAATCTCATAGATAATAAATGGCAAGTAAACTCATTAATTTTCCCTTTTGTAATCTAGTCGTGCGAATGATTTATTAAATAAATCCAACCTAACAAACATGAAAACCTAGATTAAGCAAACATTAAAATATGGTTCCAACAAGCACTATTTCAAAGGCTCGCCGTTTTCATTTCACCTCACCTGTCTGAGGGAAGAGACCAAATGCAAAAATATTAAAAGACAAGTTTACCGTTGTTTGATTGTTTGTTTGTTTAGCGTATACTTCGTTGATTTGAGATGAGTCAAACCAACTCAAGTCGATTGGCAATTTGGCTGAACTCGTGGTAATAGTGTCTCATTTGTGCTCTCCACAGGACAAAGTCTGTACTGCAAGATAAATGAGCACTATTAAAGAGACAGTTTCCCGGAACGCCAGAATTAAATAAGAATTTGGTTTTCCTGTGCAATACTAATAGGCTATTTTTCATAGCTCTGATTTACTTTGTGACATGTTTTACTTATGTGACATGACATATGAATAGCAGCACACAGGCCAGACTGAGAAGGAGACAGGAAGTTTTCTATTTTAGTGCAGTAATGACATTTGTATCCACAAGATGGCATAATTTAATCTGTGATTTTCCCTCTTTCAAAATGTAACTGGGCCGATAAACTAGGCCTAGGCTTACTGTTATTATAAATCTTAAACAGAAAAACTGGCATTAGAAAGCTTCACTGCTTTGTGAGGGCACGAGTTTCTACCATTCACAATGGCATACTACTGTAAATTCAGACTAAAATTGCCACTAGATGAGAGAATATTAACATCCAATTGACCTCAGAAGTGTTTCCAAAATGTCTGTCTTTCTTTCTTTCTTTCTTTCTTTCTTTCTTTCTTTCTTTCTTTCTTTCTTTCTTTCTTTCTTTCAATCACACAATTCCTAAGACCTACAATATATTGCATAAAAGGTGTCAGTCTCTTCTTCCCAGTTTCTCACTTCTTTCAGTGACCTGCTGTAGTTTAGGTAATATTCCCAGAGAGTCCAAGTCCCTTCCAGGGCAGAAATAATCCCCTGAACATTTGGTAATGGGTAATACACTTGTCCAACATTGCAGATGGATCAGCTGTTTGGGTGTGTTGAGTTAGTTCTGAAGTTATATGCTGTAACTGCCTCTCTTGCACTCTGCTTCTTTAGCGATCATATAGTTGTTCCTCCAGTAGGAATTTCTGGAATCATGTACTCATGTTGCTTATGTAACAGAGCCACTCCCAATTGAACTAGAGTACTACCAGAGGTCCTGGTGTTGAGAATTAAAGGAATAATAATGTCTTGCATGTGTGGGAGAGGGAAAAAAAGAGCTTCCAGATGGAGTCGAGCGTCAACAGCTGTTTAAATGTTTGTGGCGCAATCTAGTTGTTTTCATCGGATATTGCACAGTTGCATTGTTAAGGCCAATAGTGTTCAAATTTCTTTTCATGTAAATTTCCCTTGTCTTCTCTTGTTCCAGCATGCATGGAATGGTCTTTAATGGAAAGGTCTTGGAATTGACTAAGGGTTGCATGACTACTGATTTTAATTGTTGACTAGTCAAGCCCATTAGTCGAGTCGGATTCGACTAGTCGTGATGTCATTCCACCCCCAAACTACAACAAATCCCATAGTCATACACATCTGGGATGACATGAGGAAGAGCAAATGATGAGAGAATTTTCATTTTTGGGTGAACTATCCTTTTAGCATTCATAGTAATTTTACTTATTAAATATATGCATTTAAAAAAAATAGCTGCTTGTAAAATTCAGCTGACAGAGCTAAACTAAAAGCACACAGTTCTGTTGCACTGAATCATCTAGTTCCACCTTGACCTATATTATAAAGCTGCATTTAACTACATCTCTGTATATCCTAGCATACTGTAAGCACAATAAAAATAATCGTTGCTTTAGATCTTTGTTTTTTCTCAAGATTTAAATGTTAAAGTGTTTTTTTTTTTGGCATGATCAACCCAGGCGTACATTTTCAAAGCATTAATAGATGATGTTACAAGTAACTCTTATATTGTTATTTTAGAGATCCAGTTCAGATGTACATAGATGTCTTTTTTATGTAATAGACCATTCATTGAGGGATTCTGAAACATGTAAGAGAGAGGCTTCTGTATGTGTGTGTAGTGCCGTCCAACAAAACCATGCCAAGCTTTGATTTCGCAGTGTGTCAGCCAGAAATTGCTGCAATTCAAGGAACCCACAGAGCTGTTCACACTGAATCTAAGCCCTGTCTCACTTGCTGTATTGTGAGAAGCTTTGGTGTTAACATGCATGTCTTGTGTGTTTGCACCCTCTTTTTGAGCTGATCGGATTGGATTTGAAGAGAAATTACTATCTGGATCAAAATGACATTACAAGCCTACTTTAACCTCTCAATGATAACTTTGTTTTGCAAACTCTTATCTTTGTGTGAGTTTGTTTTAAGCTATGTACTTTAGAGGTCAAAACCCTAACTGGCTAATTGTTCTGTTCTTCTAGGACATGTTTGTCATAAGATTATTGTGAGCAATATTGGCTAAATTTGTGCAATTTGTACAATTTAACAGGAAAAATTAAAGGTACATCGCCTAGTTCATGGTATTCCTTTGGAAATCTGTGTGGCTATTCTCAGTCTGTAACTTACATAGGCT
Source organism: Moxostoma hubbsi (assembly GCA_032164185.1). Lineage (NCBI taxonomy): Eukaryota > Metazoa > Chordata > Actinopteri > Cypriniformes > Catostomidae > Moxostoma > Moxostoma hubbsi. The sequence continues at coordinate 17,885,791 of JAVLUX010000019.1, forward strand.
ATCTGCCCTTTATAGTTTGTTCTTTTTGCTTGCTAACAAGACACTGGCATCTGCCTCAGTTTCGCTACAACAAGAGGCGCAGGGCACATGAGCCACAGAATGTTGACTAATGTTATTGCAGCATTGGCTAGATAGCATTTGCTAAGAATGTACATAAAAATATACAGCAAAGTTCTGCTATAAAATCTTATCCTGCTGCTTTCAAAAACATGTGCCTTTATTTCTAATAGTAGCCATGAGAAGATGACATTAAAGGAATAGATAAATATTATCTTATAATTTACTCACCTTCATGCCATCCTCAGCTCTGTAGGTCCATACAATGCAATTGAAAGGTGGTCAGAATTTTGAAGGTCCAAAAATCACATTAAAGGCCGCATAAATGTAATCCATATGACTCAAGTGTTTAAAACTCTATCTTAAGAAGCGATATGATAAGTGTGGGAGAGAAACAGATCAATATTTAAGTCCTTTTTCACTATAAATGCTCCTCCATGCCCAGTAGGTGGTGATATGCACAAAGAATGTGAATCACCAAAAACAAAAGAAGAAGAATGAGCATGTGAAAGTAGAGATTTATAGTAATAAAGGACTTAAGTATTGATCTGTTTCTCACCCACACTTATCATATTGCTTCTGAAGACATGGCTATAACCACTTTATGCGCTTTTGAACTGTCAAAATTTTGAGAACCATTCACTTGCATGACAGAGCTGAAATATTCTTTTTAAAATCTGCATTTGTGTTCATCAGAAGGAAGAAAGTCATACACATCTGGGATAGCATGAGTGTGAGTAAATGATGAGAGAATTTTCATTTTTGGGTGAACTGTCCCTTTAAATGCAGAATTCTCATTTTCACAGTGTGGACTCAATATCTTAATATATTCGTGCACTGAAAAAAATTAGAGCAGGGGACATTTATGTCATATTTAAGCATCCATTTTAGAACTCTTTGTAATAGAAGAGCTTTTAGAATAAACTTTTATGGTTATTCAATTTTTTTATTGAGAATTTTATTGTGAACAAGTATTCATCCTGTTATGAAATTCCTCTCACAGAACATAGCTTTTTTTGCATTGATAAAGTTAGCCTAAGTCTAAATAACTGTGAAATGCCTGTTTCTCTTTTGATGTGACTGACTGACTGTCCTGTTTGGGAAACTACAATGATAAAAAGACCATTTCTTTTTTAGAAGATGCTGAATTTCCAGCCTCCCCTTGTATGATTCACAAAACTGGGTATGTTCACAAATTTCTGTCAGAAAATGTTAATTCACAGTGAAAATAAAAAATAAACTTTTTTAAAATTCAGTGAAAGTGGAACATTTTAAAAATGAAATACTGTATGTTTTTATTGCATTTATTGAATATCTTCCAGGGTCTTGGACTAACCAACATCATCACTATGAGAAACACAAAGGGATGTCCGTGGTGTCCAAACTAGCAGCTGGATTCATGTGGTGTCAGCCAGGTAAACCCTCATTCTTGTCCTTTCTTGCTGTGCCAATCATCTTTTAATCAATGTCTTTTGAATTTCCCCCAGTGGTTAAAATTATGTTTCCCTGGTCAAACTGTAATCATTCCCAGAGCAAACATTTCTGGTGGTAATTGTATGACAACAAAACAGACATTGTTTAAATGACTCACAAATAATCCTGCCAAAAGAATGAACAAATTTTATATCAATGCCACTAGACATCTCCAGCATTTGACTTGTGTTAGTCATTATTTCGTGAGTGTTTGTTTTCCCAGGCGTTGCTCTCTCCAGTTTCTAGTTCACATTTAAAAAATCTCATTTAAAACAGGTAAATCCTGCATCTGAAAATGTTTCACATTATAATTTTGTAACCTTTTTAAGCGTAGTAACAAAGTATACATCATTGACTCTACTCTCTCAGTTCAGTACATTTGCTTCATTTAAGTTATGCCAAAATCGTTCTCAGAAGTACAGTGGTGTGCAGTCAAACCACTTTCCTTATACTGTGTCATGTATACATATTCATCTTGCCCACATTAGCCTGTGGCCCTCAAGGAAATGGGTTATCCAAACAACTACACAATATGCTGATTTAGTAAACACTGGCATGTATGTCCCTGTGTGTTACATTTGAAAGCTGAGATCATTTTGTTGAAACAGTGTAATTAAGCTCCTTGACCTTGTTTATTAATGTAAGAATACTGAGAGCTTTTAATATAGTATATATAATATAGTCATTTTATTTAGTGTCAGACAATAGCTGGCAGTAGATACTTCACTCAAATATTTATATATATATATATATATATATATATATATATATATATATATATATATATATATATTACATTTTGTGAGAGATTGATCTTTGTTGAATATAGAAGTTTAAAATGTGCATGTTTAGGTACTTTGGCTCAGAGAAGGGGTGATTTTAAAAGCCAAGTAAGTGCAATTTTACCTAAATACATTTTAAGAAAGAGCAGTTGTTTCAAACCTTGTTTGTGCATCATCACAGTATTTTGAGTGTTGGCATGGCCTGAGGCTGATTATGTTGTGTTAATTGTGATGGAGGATGTCATGCATCACAACAAGGACAAGTTGAGGATGCTACTGCAAGGAGGTGCTAGCACACCTAAAGTAGATGGTATTATTACTTGGTTGTCAGTTTAAGCAGTAAGTATTTTCAGTGAGTATTTTTACATTTACAGATTGGCCCCATTCACTTACATTGTAAGTGCCACTGTAAACCAGATTTTTGCTTCTTCTTTTTTTTTTTTTTTTTAAGAAAAGGCGGGACAAGTCAAAATTCAGGTTTGTGGTTTTTAATATTATGCAAAAAATGCTGTTGATTGACCTTAACTCATGTTGAACCCAGAATATTACTTTAACATAAGCGAACAATGAACGAAAATATATTTATACATAAATATAAAAGGGATAGTTCATCCAAAAATGAAAATTCTGTCATCATTTACTCACCCTCACCCTTTCAAATCTGTATGATGTCTGGAACACAAATACTACTGTAGATATTAGGCAGATTGACAGCCTCACTCACTATTCACTTTCATTGTATTTAAAAATATGCTTTCAATGTGAATGGTGACTGGAGCTAACATTCTGCCTTCCAGCTCCTTTTGTGTTCCATTGAAGAAAGTCATACAGGACTGGAACAACATAAATTGAGTAAATGATGACAACATTTTCATTTTTGGGTGAAATATCCCTTTAATCAAGATTCATACATACTATAAAGATGTATTGGTCATTGTTAGTTCATACATATGGAGCCATATTGTAAAGTGTTACCAAGTTTGCTTTAGGCAAAAGTTGACTCAAATCCTGTTCAATGTGAATCCCTGTTCATCCCATCTGTTTGCCTGCCTAGATATGTGTGGGCTCACACCTGCTTCTTTATCAAGATTCAAGGGATGATTCATTGAATTAAAGGTCCTCCAACATCATAGTGCTGATGTTGCTGGTACAATTGCTGGTAATAATATAGACATCTCCTATGAAAGTTTTACTATGACAATGGACATTCTGTAAGATCTACGACATGATCGTGTTTTGTTTCATTAAAGAGTTTAGTATTGTGGGGTTTTGGCAACTAAATCAAAGCTCTGCCAATTAAAGCTTGGCATCTCTGACTTTTCCCTGCAGCTGTGAGCATGTCCTGTCTGTGTATTAAAGGTCACTCTGCAGTGAGCCAGCTGGCCGGTGTGTCAGCCTGCATCGTGAAAACCTTCTTTGTAGTGAGTGCTGGAGACAATGGGGCCTCAGAGGCCGCAGCATTACCTGCACCTCTGTGTTAGAGAGGAGGCGTGTCATTACACCCAGATGGCTGCTTCCTCTGCTGCTCTAAACAGCTCTGTGTTTCAACGGACATTTGCCCCCTAAGTCTTTCTATCACTGTTCCTAGACTTGTTTTAGAGAATATATATTGAATTAAGTTTATATTCCTTACCCCACTGTCAAATAGATTTTTTCTTATTTTAAGCATGACCTCACTAAATTTAGTTAGATTTATGCTTATGGTTTACAACTAAAGGCCGATTTATATATACTTCTGCATCGAACCTACGGCGTAGCCTGAGGTGCACCTCTTCAGAAATGTAGGCACAGACCACAAAAGCTGTGATTGGTGCACTTTGTAACCAAAGTGTTTGACAAAAACAATATCTGAGGTAGCGTCGCATTTTACATTTGACAATTTCTATGCACCATATCACATTGTATTTGGACTCGGGACCAATTTGTTTTTTTAAAGCAATTTTCTCAGTCAGGAGCATCTGCTGTTTTTACGTTCAATTTGTGTTTAATGAATTTACAAGTGAAATATGACAAAATATATCTGTTTACAGCTAATAAACTCTAAAAGCTTTTTGTTTTTTTTCCTCAGGGCTTTATCTTGATTATTTTAACTATATTAAAATATTTAAATTTGTTCTTGATTTTAATTTGATATGTGTGTGAAATAATATGTATTGTATTATAATTGTGAACTTTCCAATCTGCACAATGATTTGACTGTATGTTTGACAGCATTTTGCACAGTAAATGTGAGCGCAGCGTAGTTCTAGCGGGAAGACTAGCAGCTGTACATCATCACACTATTAGCTGGGTAATTCCTAGCCAATCGCAGGTAAGCCATTGCTTTATAAGTCTGTTCACAATCTATCACATTGCTGTTTCAGTGCGCTAAGATGGCAACCTCCACCACCCCACCACCACCAGTTGAGCCCCGTACCACACGGGGGGGCTCCTCGCCCCTGCCTCCTATCTCCGGCAGGATATGATGGTTCCGAGTACAACTCCCTCGGACCGCCGGACGGGGCCTACGCCAAAGAGACATTACTTTTCTGTTCTACATTCATCAAATAAATGGCATCATAAACCTCACTCAAGCCTGCATGTCTTCCTGATAGAAATAATCATATTTCATAAGTTATATTAATGGAACATTTCTAATTTGTCAGCAAATTAAAAGCACCTGATAAGAGTTGGCTATATTGCCTATATCCATAGTAAAGTCTTTAAAAAGACACCCATTTTTAATGTTCGACAAGCAAGGTATAGTTATTAATTAATCTGATGATTTCTTTTTCAGCACGATTCAAGAGCAAGCATTCTGTATTTTTCTCATTTATTTGCTCTCTGCAATGCAGGAATCATGTATAATACATAATATGTAGCCTACAAATTTCAACTTATTAGCATATTTTGAACTAAATTTGTAATTAATTTAAGGAATACTTTTGAATCCACATATTACATTTAAGAAAAATTGATTAATGTAAAATTAGCATTTTGGCTGTGTGATCGCAGAACTACAAATGCAAACCAATGCGTTGGCCACTACATGGAGCCTACACCATAGGTTCGACACAGAAGTTTAAATTGGCCTTTAATGCTATACTTTTTTATGCATTTGGCCTCATTCACTTCTATTGTAAGTGCCTTACTGTAACTCAGATTTTTGTTTTAAAATAAAATAAACAATAAAAAAATAAATGGATTTGTTTGAGCTTAACTTGTATTGAACCCAGAATGAACACACACACACACACACACACACACACACACACACACACACACACACTTTAGGATATCCATTACAGCTACATGAAAATAGCATAATCCTTGTTTAAGGAGAGCATACACTATGTTTGTTATTCAGGGCAATGGTTTCTTTGCGACTATTAAACATTCATGTCATATGGTGTAACGGTATGAGCTTATGGTTGTACTTACTGTATTGACAGAAGGCCAAATTCTAGTGTTGGCACACATATTTGTATTTAGATGAAACTGTGTGATTTCTGAATTGTTCAGATGAAAAGATTACTCATTTGTTGGCTTGTCACAATTTTAGCTTATTTCAGTTTACGTTTTGGCAACATAACTTTGACTGCTTTGTCAACACTGCTTCTGTGTTGTGAGTCCATTTTTCAGAGGTTAATAATACACATTTAAAGAACAACTGTGCAGTCATATTCTGTTTCAATAATTTAAGGTAGTATACACATTACATTGAGTTCTAAATTGACAAGATGTAATGGGCTGATTTTACAGGTTACAAGTCTTGTCTTGTGTTTTCTGAAGGGGCCTCATATTCATAACATTAGCTCATTGTGTTGTAAGCCATTTATGGGGCTTGCTGCGACTTGGCTTTACATAAATAAAGAAGGCGATTACAATTTGTGAAAAGCTGTATGAGGCCCTCTCAACTGAAGGGCAAATATTTGTCTCAAAGTTCATAAACACTGTGAAATTGTCACACTAAACCTGTTACATACAGTTTGTAAAGCAAACACTGTAGCATTCTCATTTCCACAAAGACTCAGTAATCATGGAATGCAAAGCAACTTGTTGGCTTATTGATTTAGAAAACAGGCATATATCTGAAACCATATATCTGCTCGATTGCATGTATTTAATATCCATTGACTGTTGAAAAAAACACTGTTATTAATATTACATAAAATACAATGTAATGAATAAAAGAATTCAGGTTCTCAGAACATTTATGTAATATATCATATGATGTCCCCATTAGCTCTTTATTTGTCCAAGAGATTAGCTCATGCTTATTTCATGGATGTTGCATTATTGTGTAATGTTCTCCTTACAGAACTTGAAATATGCCAAACATACGTATAACCTATACGCTTCTATGAAGTGAATCTTAAGAGATGTTGTGAGACAGATGGCTGTTCATTTAAATGTTTGCCATCAAGTCCCTGTGGAGGTTTCCATGGTAATCTAATGTCCATTCGGTATCTAAAGTCACCTGACTGAGTGAGAAAAAGCAGCATGCAAATTGAGCAGCAAACGTTCATACATCAATTCACAGCCATACATTTAGGTTATTACTGATTATTTATTACTGGGAAAATGTTGTTATGTTAAAAAAAAAAAGAATCTGGTCTTTCAAGGGGAATTGCAAAATATTGCTCTTTTAGCTTATAGTTTGTAAGATGAATGGAGGAATTTACTTGAAATATATCAAAACATAGCACATCATCTTTTATTGTTGGCTATTAATTAACAGTGGAATTCTGTGAAATGCATTAATCACTTTCTTGAGTGATACTGTATAGGCTATTCATGGTAGGTCTGAACGATTTGGAAAAAAAAAATCTAATTACATTTATGTTGAAAAATATAATGATTGCGGGGCGGCACGGTGGTGCAGTGGTTAGCACTGTCGCCTCACAGCAAGAAGGTCATGGGTTCAAACCCTGGTTGCCCCGGCCTTTCTGTGTGGAGTTTGCATGTTCTCCCCGTGTCTGCGTGGGTTCTCTCCGGGTGCTCCGGCTTCCTCCCACCATCCAAAGACATGCAGGCTAGGTTAATTGGTGTCTCCAAAAAATTGCCCTAGGTGTGGATGTGAGTATGAGTGTGTGTCTGTATATGTGTGGCCCTGCGATGGACTGGCGACCTGTCCAGGGTGTACCCCGCCTTTCGCCCAATGTTAGCTGGGATAGGCTCCAGCCCCCCGTGACCCTGTACAGGATAAGCGGTTGAAGATGAATGAATGAATGAATATAATGATTGCGATTTGAACTGTGTTGTGATTATTAACATAAACAAATAATAATATGTTTTTGACCATAATTATGTCATGGACTAACCTGCTCTACTGCCTACTTTTCATCATTATTTTTTTTAAATAAAAAAAAGTTATAATTAAGTACAAAGATTATAATGAAAAAATAATTTTAACTAATATTATCAATAAGGACAACTATTATTATTATTATTATTACTTTTACTATAAAACAGTACCATATGAATGTAATATTTTCTGACCTGCATGGGGCATAGCTATGTATGTGGACCTTTATTTTGGTGGTACACTGAAGGAAGACATGAATGAAGAGAAATACTCTCATCCATTCTTCTGTCCACTAAAACCTGGTGTTATGAGGTTTCTTTAGATTTGGATAGTAGCCTAAATTTTGTTGGCCAAGCATATTCGGAATTACATAAATTTGCAGTTAGTGAACTGCAAGTACTGCAGTATGTACTTATTTAATTAAACCACTACCTTTGTGTTTTGATAATTGCACTACATCAAATAAAAATTTCAGTTTAATTTTGATTAAGCATTCAGCTCTAATTCATAGGTTAATAGACTTCAAATAAATGTTCTTGGATTAGATGTAAGAAAGATCAAAAGAATCAGTCTCCAACAACTGTCCCAAACATTGAAGAAGGGAACAAAAGCCACTTCTAGGGACTAGAATATCAGACTTCTATAATGACAATTAAATGTGAACTAAATCCAAGAATAAATGCTCACCCTACAGAATGTGATTTGTCTAGTACTTGTGACACTGCTAATAGAACATGGCGTCTGACAAGTCCTTAAACCTTTTCTGTGAGACAAATGTAGTTATATTTGTAACAGGTATATTCAGGCCTGTTTTGTTTTCAGGTCCAGTTGGTGACATGCAATGTGAAATATAGTCAGTCTGGTGTGTGAAATGCAATGGCACTGCTGCTCTACAATTAAGTCTAATCAGAGCCTCACACCAGGGGTCTGGAATGTGCACTGCAGTCCCATAGTACAGCATGTTGTCAGCGGTGTGTGGGAGTGTGTGTGTAAGTGTGTGGTGGCAGGACAGGCATGCGACTTTGCTCCTTCATGCGTCTCAAGTGAGTTGAGCTCATTGACAGCTGTTGCTGTGATGACAGGCGTGGATGCTTTCTATAGAGCCATCCAAGAAGATCTCAAAGCCCTTGGCGGACACAGATGTTCCAGAAGATCAGTTATGGAACATTATATTGATTAAATGCCTCTGAGAGTATAATCAAGGATAAGAACACTACAATCATCCCAGAAAATCTTGAAATCATGTTGTGTTGAGGAGGAGGGTGTGGCCGGGCCGTGAGGACAAACACCTGGTGCTGAATTGTCCTAATCAGCCGGTAGGGGGATAAAGACGAGCCAGAGGTGCCAGTTTGAGAGAGAGAGACAAACAAGGCCGCTGTAAGTCTGTCTGTGTGTTTATGTTTGTTTAAGTTGATTTATGTCATTAAAGTTAATTTGACTGTTCTGCGGTTCCCGCCTCCTCCTTGCTCATCTTAAGAACTCTGTTTCACTGGTGCCGAAATCCAGGAAAGAGGCAGGAGGCGCTGTTGTGGAGTCCTTGCTGCTGCCGTCCACCAGGAAGCAGAGGAGCCGCGGACATCTGCCAGGGGATGGAAGAGTCCCTGCCAGCCACCGGGAGTCGTAGGATCCACTGCCGTCCGCCAGGAAGGGGAGTAGCCATTACCATCTGCCAGGGGTTGGAGGACTCACTTCCATCCTCCACGGGAGGAGCGGCTGTCATCCACCAGAGGGCAGAGGAGTGGCTGAGGTCCAGGCAAAGGCGTGTCCAAGGACCAGTGAGTGAGTTTTTCTCTCTGTCTCTCTCCCTCGCTTTTTCCCTCTCCCTCCCCTCGTCTCTCCTATGGCTCCAGAGAGGCGGGGAAAGCCTGCCGGCAGAAGGATGGCCGGAAAGGGCAATACCTCCACTCCAGGAAGGAAGGGGAGGGGAGTGCGTCATGCCGGAGGTTTCCCCGGCCTGAATCGGTCAGTGGAGGATTTGGAGTGGAGACTTGCTTTTATAGCACGAGAGCGTGTTTGTTCTGAATGGTTACTGTCTTTTATGCTTTAGCCAGTGTTACACATACTCTAAAAAAATTATAAATATTCTCTCAAAGTCACCAGAATGTAATGCTTTGGTGATGTTTTTGCAAAAAATCCTGGGGAACCATGCTCCTGGACCCCCTACAAATAAGGGTAGCTTCACTTTAGTAAGATTGCTGTGCATACCTTCAGACGAAATCCTGCAGCCGCCGATTAAGGGGGTCATGACATGCATGCTGTCGACAGAGCTTAACTTGTATTTAAGTCTAAATATCCCTTTAATCTTTTGAATTTAGACTCTTCATATGGTAATGCAGTTTTATTTCTTGGAAGACATTCTTCAAGATTTAGGGCTCTATTTTCATGACCATGCTCGGAGCAATGCTAAGTGCAACGGTCGTACACAACGTTTTAGTTTAATTCACAGATTTAAATTTTCTCTCTTAAAATAGGGCTCTCAAAGTTTTTACTGAACATTCTTAATTTAGACAGCATGACAGGCACCAGACTTGAAAACTAGAGTAGCAGATGCATTTAGGACCAAGGAGGTTTGGCTTATGTGTGGATCCATTAATAAACATAAAAAATAATACTAATGTTACATGCATTATAGATCTAATATGAATGAAGTATAACATAATGCAACATAATGACTTGATGCAAACATACAAACAGATGGTGAGCAAACTGTGGAATAAGCATAATAAATTTACATATCATGTAAAGTCAACATTATTCACATTTATTTAGGTTGTGTTCTATTTGTGGTTAAACTATTTTATGGAGTAATAATGCATTTAATGGAGATATAAAGATATATAAATATAATATATCATTATTGAAGAAGAAAACAATGACAGTTAACTTACTTTGGGTAAATGAATGCAAACAGTTATTAATAATGGCACAGAATGGCAAACTCAGCAGCATCTATCCATTCATCCATTTACCAGCTTATCCTGTGTAGGGTCGCAAGGATTGAACTTGGCAGCATCATAAGCTTTCTTAATTTAATTGGAGCTTATTCCCTTCAATCTTGTGGACTTCTCGTGTATTGGGAGACAGCTCGTTTAATCTGAGACAGATACTGTAACACATTGGGTATTATTATGGTAATGATATATGATTCTTAAATTCTGTAATCACTCCATTGATTTATTGATTTTTTTGTCAGATGCTTTTTCACCCCTAATAATGTCTTTTTAAACAAGTTTCCAAAATGGTAAATGGTCTGCACTTATATAGCGCCTTTTTAACCTTAACAGTATTCAAAGCACTTTACACTGTGACACATTCACCCATTCATACATACGTTCATGCACCAATGGCGGCAGAGCTACCATGCAAGGCGCTAGCCTGCCATTGGGAGCAACTTGAGGTTCAGTGTCTTGCCCAAGGACACTTCGGCACATGGAGTCATGTGGGCCACCAACCCTGCGACTAGTGGCCGACCCGCTCTACCAACTGAGCCACAGTTGCCACAGTCGCCCCCAAAACACTCGCCCCATCTGCCATCGGTCAGATAAAAATGTAATCCCACCTCAAATTTTTGCCGTTTGCTCTTTGCACCCAGATAACCTATGCTAAAGTTTAACCTTGCTGAAAGGATTTTGGCTAATTGATTCCTTGTTGTTGCTCCAGTTCTGCCATTCATCATGACAACACTTAAGTCAGGTTTGCAGAAGCCTTGTGTGTGTGAGCGTGTGTTCGTGGAGAGGTGTGAAAGTCCTCACTCAGCGTTGTGACCACAGGGATAATATGGGAAATAATAACCCTGTCTCAGCTGTCACGTCCAATCTGAGTGCAGAATCCTGCAAAGTGCTGAGGAGAGGCTTTCAAAGTGTGCTCTGCTCATATGTTTATGCACAGTATCAGGGAGATTTGACCACCTGCATAAGCAATGGCTCCCAAATGTCTATTTATACAGTTCTCAAGGCTGATCCACCATGAAGAGGAGATGAATATTGTTCATGCAGTGAGGTAGTACCAGTCAGTCTGTTTGTGAAAAGCGTAGGAGTAAAGTACAGTACTGTACGCCTGCTTCTCTGAACAGCAATTGGAGTGTGCTGCCATTAATAAGGTTCAGATTTTCACCCTGATTTGTTTCATTTTAGTTCATGATTGATATTTTTTACAATTATGAGTTCATGTGATTTTATAGATTGGAGGTTATTAAATGAAAAATATCAATGATAAATTGTGCCAAGTATGGTGATTCTGACTGGCAATTCTTCAGGAAAACAGCTCTTGGTTGGCAGTTACTGATTTTATATAGAGTTTTTCAGAGTAGGTGAGGTCATTTATTTATTTTTAATAAATAGTTTCTCAATATCTGTAGGAATAATTTGTTTGAAGGTACAGCTAATGTTTATATCCCATTAAAGATCTTGATATTTAAATTTGACAAGTTAAAATTTGACAAGTTAAAACTTGTTTCCACAATCAATCAAATTTGGTCAGAGCCAATTTTGTTGCAATTTAGAAGGGAATGATAAGTTTTGGGTTACACTCAAAAGTTTTTTAAAGATTTAGGTATTTCAATTTTATAAAACAATTCCATCAAATTTAATTGAGTAATCTTATATATATACACAATTTAATTTGATGGAATTTTGTTAATACATTGAAATGCATAAATCTTACAAATGTCTTTTTTGAGTGTATAAGGATAACATTTGAGCCATGTTAGGCCTATAAATGAGGTAAGCCTTAAGCTATAATACATTCTATACCTTCTAAATGCGTGGAAATGTTTTGAGGTGGTGGTGGCGTAGTGGCTAGAGCACAGGGCTGCTAATCAGAAGGTTGCTGGTTCGAACCCCACGGCCACCACCATTGTGTCCTTGATTAAGACACTTAACTCCAGGTTGCTCTGGGGGGGATTGTCCCTGTAATAAGGGCTCTGTAAGTTGCTTTGGATAAAAAGCGTCTGCCAAATGCATAAATGTTATTGTGGGGTTCTATTTATTGTTTTAAAGGAATAATTCACGAAAAATTTATATTAATATTAATTATATTAATATTTACTCTCTCATGTTGTTTTAAACCTATATGTCTTTCTTTTGCAGAACAAAAAGTATTAAAAAAAACCCTGAATAAAATCAAATCATTGATCAAAAGAATTTTCATATTCGGGTGTACTATTCTTTTAAATAATTGTGGTAAATTGAATTCTATATATTTGATAGATTATTAAAGGCCAGATTGAGTTGAGATGTCCTTAAAACATGGTAATCAGCATTTACACATAAAATAGAAAACTGTAGAAAGTTTCTACAGTTTACGGCATGGCTTAGTGACTGCCATAGCAATGTCCACAGAACCAGTTTTCCTGTTTAAAGAGAAGATTAGATGCAAGAGATCCTTCCTAATCTGTGTACATTGCTAAACTCAAATAGTTGGTTTTAGCTTTCTTATTGGTGTTGTGTATCAGTGTCATGCAATGATATAAAAAAATCTTAACAGAGCATTTACAGGCACATTGAAACTTCTCTGAGCTTGCCAAATTGTATTCATCAAATGTGGCCTGAATATTAATGCTTATTCAATACTAAAACTATATATACATTTTCTTTGCTTATTGGTCAACATGTCTCGTTCTCTGTCCTTGTTACAAGGTTATTAATGAGGGGTGAAAATAATATAAGATGTGTCCTTAAAAAATGCCTACCATGGTGGGAACCAAAGATTGTTTAATTTTTTTGGATTTGTGGGATGAATGCATGAGTGGGTCATTGCTAATCCTTACCAAAAAGACTGTGCTTCAGTGATTGAGAAAGCACACTACTCACACACAGTCTATGAGAGGGCAGGATTGCTCAAGTTTGTGGGATATGACTAGCATTCAGGTAAAGACCTGCCTTTTAATCCTTTTTTTATTTTTCTTGGTGGTTGTGTAACAAAGCAATACATTACTAACAAAAACTGGTAGGACCATGTTCACTGAAGCTTTTGTTTGGAATAAACGTGCCCCGTTATTTTCTGTGAGTCACTCACTGAGTTGCAGAGACCTAGAGAAGCACTGTTGAGATTTAATTTATATGCTATATATTTATATTACAAATATATTTACTGGGGTGGAGCTTTTAGGGGAAGTGTCGTAGAAATGTTTAGACCCAAGCCTTGCGTAAGCTGTTTGAATCTTTTATTTTCCCCAGCTTGTGAGTGTAAATAAACTCCACCCTAAATGCAGCCCTCGAGCTTTGCTTCGCTGTCTCTGTCCACACATAGGGACAAAGAAACACTGTCCTCTGCATCACATCCTGTTAGTTAACCGGACTGACTCACCATGATGGGCGGAAAAAGCCCCTTTTGATTAGTTAAATGACCCAGTGACAACCAAAATGGCCCACAAGTCATTTACTCTGGCCTTTGCTTTTTTGTGGGTGACATTGATTTTTGTCCACTGTGTAATAGGGTGAACCAAACTTTTTTTTTCCACCTCCTTCATTTTTGTTTTCAGACTAACTGTGCCCACACTTTAATCAGAGGAGGAATGCCTGGGGACTGCCCAGCAGAAACCAATGATCCAGTTAAACATTGGTCACTGAGGGTTCTGGGAACATGGGGGCATAACATAGATGTTCTGAGATTTGGTGCAAAGGATGGGGAGCAGTGGTTACGTTAACAGAACATTATCCATCATTTACAGATTTGTTTGAAATGCTGAAGGATAATATGCTTTCTGCTATTTTGACTGATACATAAAAAAATAAGAAAACCTATTAAACCTAGTGCATCAGTTTTTACTTTATTCTCTCTCTTTCATTCACATGGTGTGTGAGTGTGTGTTTGTGACCTGTTTATTGCCTGTTATTAAGATGCATTTGGTGTGATCCGATCACAGGTGGACCCACCGCCATCGCCATTTACACCTGATCGTCTCTTTTGACCACTTTTGTTTGGATTGGTCGGGGGAGTCTCTGATTTCATGACTGCATACATCAATCATTACATCAGCACATTACTGCATGATAACAAAGTGCAAAAAGATTGGCTCACTGTTTCTGCAATTTATACTTGTATTTAAGTTTAGTGCAAACATGACATTTAGAGCAGAATTCTCCTTCATTTTAGTGGAGTACCTGTTTTAACTGAGTTTTAAATGTGCATGCTTCTCAACTGTGTCACTTTAAGGCACAGTTCAGGCACACTGAGGTTCTATGATGTCTTGTTCATGTGTGTCTATGCATTTTCATATTTTATTATTAGACATTTCCTTTTAAATTGCATGTAACCGGCAAAGTTTACAAATCTTGTTGGTCCAACTTTTTATTAGGTGTCTTTACTATGTACAGGTACTTAAACATTTGTACATACAGTGTACATATTACATAGGTGTTGTTGCAATGTACTTACATTTAAAGTACCTGCATCTGATTACATTTGTAGTTACACTGTTAACCTTACCTCTAACCCTAAACCAAACCCTTACCCTGAAAACTAACACTAAGCACTTGCTCAGGTCTTTACTCCTACCCATTTCTCCTGCATTCAACACTGACTATGAGAACTGGTTGTTCACTTACCATCTAATCTTCCCAGACATTGACATGTGGCCTTGTTAGGAGTTTAGTAAAGTTATTCGCTTCACCTGTGAATGGTCATAATGCTTTGGCTCATCAGTGTATTTAGAAATGAACATTAACCTAGATTAATAAATACTGAAATAGTATTGTATATAGAGTTCATGTTAATTATTGTGTTATGTAAAGTTAATGAATTCAACCTCATTGTAAAGTGTAAAGTTTTATTAATAACATTACTAGTAAATTTAGATACTAACTTTGTTCATTTTATAGTGCTAAACATACATTAGTTATTTAATGGTCTTTCAAATAGATAGAAATTGTATGCAATTATTTAGTATTAAATTCTGTGTTATTTATATCGTCTCCACAGAGCCCCTGAATTATCTTTCCTGGTTTGAAAAATCCTGACTTTATATGATATGTTTCAGAATTGGCCAAGGTTTTTTTATGTATTTATTTTTTATAAATGTATGTTTTTAAAACTAGTTCATGCTCATAGCAAATTTACTCTGAAACTTCAGTCAATCTTTTCAGTCAATCTTTTAAGTGTGAATATTGTTTTTCAGTCCATTGATGATGGTAACCTATTTAACACCATAGCATTTAAGCACTGAATAGTAATCCAATATTGGCCTCAGCCTTCTTATTCATGTCTAAGTGTTATTCCCTGGAAAATGTCTTTGATGATGAAAGGAAGTTCCCTCATACCCTTTTGATGAAACTGGGGGAAAGAAGCTCTGTGAAATCCAATCTGAGCTTGAACTTTGTTATTGGGTTACACATCTTGGTCTTTGGGCCATTGTCGCGAGTTTGCCCCCGTCATTCATGCACATTGATAATAATCTGGTTTGACCCATTGTCATTTCTGGTAAGTGAATTGAAGCCTGTCAAGAAATCTTTTCGATGTCAATTTCAAATATTTTCATACCTTAGTGACTTCTTATAGACTGAAGCAGCAGCTGTAAAAACATCAAATAGAATCCAGTATTTTTAGTTTAATAACAGCCAGATCGCTATTTTAGAGATAAGGAGATGTGATGTAATGGTAGCTGTGATCAATTTGGGATGACTGGAGATTTCTTTGAGGCCTTTAAGGCACAGTTAATCATTGTATGGACATGTCAGTGTAAATCCTGACCTTAGTGCTTGATGTGGTGCCATCAAAGCTTGGTAAATTACTCATCTCTTTTTTTCTCTCTCAGGAATATTCAGAAATGACACCTGATACAAAACCATAAAGATCTGAAATAGTCTTCATCTAAATGTATGTTGCGTATGATGATACACTGCAATTTGTCCAATGTTTTACATCTGGCCGTGACACTTGACAAAATTGGTTTGCTCTAGTAACAGTTACCTTACTTTCTGCTTGTTCAGTTAGTTTTAGGCTGTGTCTGCATTCCTATACTTTCACAGTATGTCCTGAATTCGACGAAGAACTTATTTCTCAAACGTGAATGAAGTACATTCTGTAGATTTGCAGGTGTGTATATAGTATAAACGCATTCCCGAACAAAACTTCTCACTTGTTCCATGTCCTGTACATGTCCTACCCTCTAATCATTTTGCTCATTCTGAATCATTTCCTTTATCTGTACAGTATGTTGTTTCCAACACATTCTCACGGCGAAATCATCAGGATTCAAACGACCTTTCTCAATTTGGCTAATTCGTATGATATTATGTGACTGCACTCATTTAAATTCCAATTGCAACTATAGCCAATTTCGTCGCTGGACATCGTTTACATCTAAAACACAACAATTACTTGCTTCTGTAACACACAGCAGCTTCCTATCTTGTTTACACACTCTACTGAATGCTTAAGTTTAGATAAAGAGTTTGGGTAAGGGCATAATATTAATAAGCCTGGCCTTAAAGCCTCGTGCACGAAACTCATGCATCTGCATTAGACATCCAGGAATTTGCACATGATCAAATCGTACGCGTTTATTCGAACTAAATCGTGTGACATCATCACATGAAATAGTCACCTCGTAAATTATATGCAACTTTTTATAAGATCGTGTTGGTAATTTCTCCATTGTTTCAGTGTCATCACCACATCTTTCTTTTATTCAGAATTCACTCAAGTTCATTGGGTCCATATTAGTTCTTGTCTCTTTTCTATTATTGGTGACTTGATGAGATTAGATGTGCTGCAGATTCTGAAATCTTCATATTCACCGATCCAACCTCTCTTTTGTGGTATTATCTTTCACTTTTTTAACTTTTCTTCGCCCCTCATAAGTCATCAGTCTTAACTCTAATGTTCTGTTTGGGGTCTGAGTGATCCCAAGGCCCTTTTGTTATTTCTAAATAAAAACATGCTTAACATTGAAGAATCAGGTTGAAACTTAATTACTTTTCTTAATCTTTTGAGAACTGATTATAATCATAATTTCAACATGATAACATGCTTTAAACATCCTCCATAAGAGACCCCATGTACAACAACAGAAAATAAATGCAATGTGACAAGATTTTCTGAGTGTACAATTACACTCCAAAGAGTAGTTTAGTTTGTTTTATTGTATTTTTCTGCAATGTGTTGTTGCTGGGATAAAATTTTACCCCTAACTGATGCAATATTTCTATAATGTATATCAATCGCTTTTTTCAACTAAAAAAGTGCATGATTCGTTTATTGTAAAACAAAAGGATAAAGCTTAAATTATATCTTTATACTGAGTTGATTAAGTGAGAGGAATATAAATGGGTAAAACAATTGGTCATTTTGATTACTAATATTATTTTTATTCATACAGAATTGGGGTCTCTGGGATCCCAAACATTAAGTGAATAAATTGAACTTCAGCCTAACATATAATACCTTACATTTTTTGCTCTCTCTTAAGGAGAACCGTGTTTTAAACATGCTGGATTGATGCCTCTTTGAACCATTCCCATTGACTTGGGGAACAGGGAGAATTTCTCTTTGCCAGATGGGTTTGGTCATGAGTTTTGTTATTCTGTGTTGTGCAATAGTAGTAGCTCCACACACCCAATGCTGCGGAACCAGGTCTTTAATTCCAAGAAGAGACCTTGCACATCTGCACATCCACTCTCATTAAGACACACACTCCCTCACAGCTGCAATAACATGTTGCAGTACAAACACAATTACGATCCAACACGTGATGTAACACATGGCCTCCAAAATTAAACTATTCACTGAATCTTTGAAGGGAAATACATAATCATGTTCACGTATTAAATCAATCACTGAACCATATAAAAAGAAAAGAAAATCAATTTATACAGGGTTTTGCTCCTTGGGACAAAAGGTTAAGATTTTGTTTATGTTGAAATGAGATTAAGGTGTGGATGTCTAAAGAGAGTAGATTTAATGCCAGATTTAGAGCACAAACGGTATTAAGATATGTTCATCGATAGCAGTCTTGCATGGATGGAGCCAGTGCTGGACCCACAGGGTGTGTGTGAAGGTGAATGTGGCATGAAGATGATGGTGCTTTGCTTAAAATAAATGAAGACAGAAAAAGGATTTGTTATGGATTCAATTAATTATCAACTGTGCCAATCTTCTGGTGAAACACTTTATCACTGATCTAAGCAGGTTAAGTCTTGTCTATTGAAAACAAATCTGTTTGGATATCTCCTTGTCGAGTGATGTCTGTAAACAAGGAATCATGGCTAGGGGTTTATCTAGTAAAATGCAGCAGTTGTCTACTAATCATCCAGAAAACAGACTCCTGGCCTGTGATCACATGAAAACTCAGTTGTGACTTATATTAGTATTTTTCTGTGGAAAAGCTGTTCAGTGGACGAGTCACCCTGAGCTTCAGCCCTCTGCAGCTGTTGTTTCACACCTCTAATGTGTCAACATTGTCATCACATCTTGTATCACGAGGAAAGACATGACTTTATTTGATGTAAAGGGCAATGAGGTCTTTTTTTATTTTTAAATTAATATATTGCAGGGTTGGGAAGGTTCCTTTTAAAAAGGATGTCACTTGTAACTTATTCCATTAGATTACTCAAATTCAGTAATGTAATCTAAATACTTTGGATTACTTCTTCAGCACTGGACATTTTTTTTTAACTTGTTGTGACTATAAATATCCTAAATATCTTTATGCAGTTTTGCTACTCAAGTAAATTTATCTTGCTTTAAGGGTTTTTAGATATTTTTATGGAAAAAAAATATTTAAATTCTAATTAAGGATAAAAAATTTTCAGTACATCTTTGCTTTAATAGCAGAGGTCTTACTAAAGAAAACAGTTGTGCTCCAATGTGCATTTTCATCATATAATTCATTAATAAATATAATTGCACCTAGTAAAAGTTGCATGTAAAAGACAAGAAATAAAAGGTTAAATATGTTTGCTGCTCCAAACTATAAAAAACCTACAGATTGTATAGAAAAACATCCTTTTCTGATTGTATGTGGATTCTGTTCATAGAATGAGGCAGAAAATAAATTACTGTATTTTTCTATATGGTGTTAAAGGCTTCATTGGTTAGCCTTTATTGTAAAAAAATACAGTAACTGCATATAAAACATTGTCAAGGCATGTAATTGTGCATTTATTGGAGTTATGCAGAGGTGGGAAGAGTAGCAGAAACCTTTACTCAAGTAATAGTACAATTACTTTAAAAAATACTCAAGTACAAGTAAAAATAATAATGTTAAAAAATTACTTGAATAAGAGTAAGTATCCAATAAAAAGACTACTCAAGTAGTGAGTAACTACTTACTTTCACATATAACGTAATGGATGTTTACTCTCCTATATTCCAGTACATGATACACATTTAACATGCATTACAGAATGATTAATAATAATAATAATAATAATACTGTTTTGTCATCATTCATCACCATGTTGTTCCATACCCATATGACTTCTTTCTTTCACAGATCAAATTTTAAAAGGATAGTTCACCAAAACATTTAAATGCTCTCATTTTCTCATCCACATGCCATCCCAGTGTATGACTTTCTTTCTTCTGCTGAACACAAATGAAGAAGAATATTTCAGCTCTGTAGGTCCATACAATGCAAGGGAATAGTGACCAGAACTTTGAAGCTCCAAAAAGCACATAGAGGCAGCATACAAGTAATTCATTACTCCAGTGATTTTCAGTAGCAATATAATTGGTGTGGGTGAGAAACAGATACATATCTATAACTTAAAGTCATTGTTTCCTATTAATTCTCCTCCCTGCCCAGTAGGTGGCAATATGCACAAATAATTTAATCACCAAAAACACAAGAAGAAGAGTGTGAAAGCGGAGATTTCTTAGTAAAAAATGATTTAAATATTGATATATTTCTCACCCACACTTATCTTATCCCTGAAGGCATATTGAACTAGAGTCATTAGAATTCCTTTAATGCTGCCTTTATGTGTTTTCTGAGCTTCAAATTTTGATACCCATTCACTTGCATTCTAGTATAAACTAAACTGGTATAAACTGGTGGGTCTCATCAGCAAGAATGACGAGTCAGCATACAGAGAGGAGGAGCAATGGCTAACGGACTGGTGTAGAGCCAACAACCTGTCTCTGAATGTCGACAATAGAAGAGCACAGAGTGTCCACTCTCTGCTGAACATCCACAGCTCCTCTGTGGAGATCGTCAAGAGCACCAAATTCCTTGGTGTTCACCTGTTGGAGAACCTCACCTGGTCCCTCAACACCAGCTCTATTACCAAGAAAGCCCAGCAGTGTCTCTACTTTCTTCGAAGTCTGAGGAAAGCACATCTCCCACCCCCCATCCTCACTACATTCTATAGAGGGACTATAGAGAGCATCCTGAGCAGCTGCATCACTGCCTGGTTCGGGACTTGAAACCGTTTCGGACCGCAAAGCCCTGTAGAGGATAGTGAGGACAGCTGAGAAGATCATCGGGGTCTCTCTTCCCTCCATCAAAGACATTTACAAAAAACACTGCATCCGCAAAGCAACCAGCATTGTGGACAACCCCACACACCCCCACACAAACTCTTCACCCTCCTGCCATCTGGCAAGAGGTACCGAAGCATTCGGGCCCTCACGGCCACACCTGTACACATCCAACTTTTGCACATGTCCTGAGTTGCACTTTAATTACTGTCACTTTATAACTGTCTGCTACCTCAATAACTGCTATGTCCATAGAACACTATCTCATAGTATGTTTCTTTACATTTGGCATTTTTAGAAAACTGTCATCTTTTGCCCTACTGTGGACTGGTCGGCACTGCACTGTGCCTAATGTCCTGTTAATTCTTAGTAATTTATTGTGCTGTCCCATACTTTTTGCACACGTTTGCACGTGCACTTTATATAGGTATGTTATTTAGTCTGTGTAGTCTCATGTGGTTCTGTGTTTGTCCTATGTTGTTTTATGTAGCACCATGGTCCTTGAGGAACGTTGTCTAGTTTCGCTCTGTACTGTACTAACTGTATATGATTGAAACAACAATAAAAACCACTTGACTTGACTTGACTAATAGAGCTGTATTATGTTCAGCTGAAAAAAAAAAAAACATCTAGGATGGCATGAGGTTGAGTAAATGATGCAAGAATTTTCAATTTTGGAAAAATTATTCCTATAAAGAGACAGAATGCTAACCTTATTCATAATTTACTTTCACTGCATGTTTTTTCCCCCCTACATATTTTGAAAGTGAATGGTGACTGAGACTGTCAGTCCCTAAAATTCTGTCTAACATCTTTTGGGTTCCACAAAATACAGAATGTTTCACTGGGTTGGAAGAACATGAGGTTGGGGAAATGATGATTATAATATTAATTAAAGGCTGATCTATCACTTTAAGGATGCTTCTTAGATTTGACAAATCTGTCAATTAGAAAAGAAGTTTGGAAACCTTTTTTTTGTAAATATTACAGTGAAAAACGTGAACAATGTAACACATTCCCAAGTTATATAAAATGTTTAATTATATGCTGAAGTAAGTTATAAACTTATAAACTTTATTCATGCCTTCTGACATTTTTTTTCACAGCTTTTTACGTCCTGCGTGAATTTAGTTCAGTGTAGTTCCGCATTTTCAGTGTCGAAAGAATTTAGATAATTAGTTCTGTACATTAAGGTTAAATGCTCACAATCACTTTTCGCAGGTCAACACATTTGCACTTTATGCAAATGCTTACAAAAATGTATACAGTAGGCACTGATATGTTGCAGTGCTGATATAAAATGCAAATTTAGAAACTGAGGTCATAAGAGCCCACAGTTACAGAATCACACTGAAAATGAATGAGTATCACCATGACACAGACAAGCCCACATTGTCACAATCTCTAAAACTTTCCTCACCATGTTTTCTCAAGTTGGAGCTGCAATTTTAATCTTGAAATATATCCTTGTCTTGGTGTAAAATGAAGGCATTGTGCGGAGTGAAGGAATGTTTGTTTTGCGCGCTTGCGGCTGTAGTGTTGAACGCGACTCGAGTGGCAGCGTGCAGCTGTGAAGTTCCGCTGTCGTTTGAGTCACATTCAAAAATCTCAATAATTTGCGCGTTTATTAACTCTTATTAAATTAAATAAATTAAAAGTTAAATAATGAAAGGAATGCCACACATTGTAACGAAGTAAAAGTACAAAATTTTCATCGGAAATTTACCCACCATAAAAGATACTCATAAAAGTAAGTATTTTTCCAAAAAGTTACTCAAGTAAATGTAATAGAGTAAATGTAGTGCATTACTACCCACCTCTGGATTTATGTTTCGTCTGTCAAAGTGTTTCTAACTGTTTTTTGTTAAGCTGTATAAACACAATGTAACTTCTCTATTAAGCTCCCAAGGGAAAGTTCCTCAATGACATCATATCCACCACACAATAGTATGAACATGTATGAATGTAACACATCACAAGAAAGTGTTTCACTGCTGTTCAAATGCTCCTCGGATTGCATCATTTATATGTATAAATGTTTTCCAATTGAACAGATTAAACATTGAATGAAACAAATAGCAATAAAAGGCAAAGTAATCTGTGGCATGGTGGAGGGCGGGGCCAGGTCGTGACTCGACACGCACGGTCCCGTATTAGCTTAATCAAGCCACCGAGAGAGATAAGGGCCGATCGTAGAGGGCGGTGCGAGAGAAAGAGAGATCCTTGCAGACATGCCCGTCGTCTTATGTGTTTGTCTTTTGAGTTTCACATTAAACCTTTATTTGTACGTTAAGCCGGTTTCCCGCCTCTTCCTTGCCCGTGAAGGCGAACTTCTTTACATAATCTCTTCAGTAATCAAAATTCATTTTGAATGTAACTTTTCTCTGATTACCAACTATTTAAATTGCTTCTGTCATGGAATAAAGTTACTAGTATTTTGTATTTTAAATATGTAAACCCGTTACATGTAATCCGTTTCTCCCCAACCCTGATCGAGGGTAACCGGAGTTCGAGTCCTGGCTCACAGCTGTTATCCCAATTCTCCCCTGTCCTGTGTAGTAAAGACAAAAATGCCCACCATCAAAATTAAAAAGCCATATTTTGACAGTGCTACAGATATACAGTATAATGAATGATCATTTATATTTATTTTCCAATTCCACACCCTCAACCCTGAGCCAGTCAGAGCACTTGCATTCATTTTAACTGTAATATGTCTAAATGTCATCTTTAGTTCTTCTTTGTATCAACAGTGTGTTCTGTGGCTTTTGTGCAGTACATATTTCACAGAGGTTGCCTCTTTAAAGCAATGTCTGCCTTTGTCTGCCTGCACAATGTAATTGTTCTGGGATAGCTCCTTTAATGAGCTTTGTCTTCTTCCTCCTCCTAACCTACAAACATTCTTCCACCCTATTCATCAGACTGATTCATTGCAATCCCAAACCGAGTGACTGTATTTTGTAACCACAGAGGGAGGTCGTTGTTGTTTTATGGAATTGATTTTCAAAAAAGTGCTAGACAGGTAAACTGTAGGACAATGCCTGCAAGACTTGTCTCAGTGGTTTTATGAACAAAGAGAAAACATTGATTGATACTGGAAATAATACAGATCCACATCAAATGGACAATCCTCAAAAAACAACAACAAAAAAAAACAGAATTTTGATAATATGCTTTATTAGACTTTCAAAAGTGAATGCATTTTATGTAGTTGTCATAGGCAAACTAGCAGGCTAAAGAAGGTATGAATTACAAATCAATTAATAATATATACCCTTATTGAAGCTTTTGCAGCAGGAAATGGTATGCTATTTATTTCCTCAACAGGTATTATGGTATCAGATATGTTTATCTCTGCAAGGACCAGAATCACAAACTCATATATTCTCTGGGAACTAATTCAAATTACAGTTAGTTGAATGAAAGTGAGGACTGCAAAATATTATGTACCTTAAATTGAAGAATATTCAAACACCTTTGATTCAGTTTCACAAAATGTTATTTAATGTTTAATGTTCTATGTTATAGTACAAGTCAGCTAATTGCTTCTTTTTGTGTATGTCTTACTATAGACGCTTTGCTTTAAAAAAAACAACAAAAAAAAAACAAGTTATATTCTAGGTTAAATATTCTGGGTTCAATACAAGTTAAACTCAATTCACAGCATTTGGGGCAAAATGTTGATCAGCACATTCATTTAGACTTACAATGGAAGTAAATGGGATCCATACACATTAAAATACTAATTGTTTCAAAAGTACAGCCACAAGACGTAAACAATGATTTTGGTGTGGTAAAATAATTTACTAACCTTTTAAAATATTTTTCGTGCAATGCTGTAAACCCTGTAATCCCACAAATGATGATTTAAAACAACTTTAGCTAAAATGATAAACAATATTCAACAGACGATTGATGCTTTTATAAAATTATAAGCACAAAACTGGCCACATTGACTTCCATTGTAAGTGCCTCACTGTAACACAGATTTTTGCTTTTTTCGATTTCTAAAGAAAAGGCGGACGGGTCAATAATTAATTTTTGTGGTAATCAACATCGTTTCACAAATCCTGTCGATTGAGCTTAACTTAATTCCTTTAACCCTTTGAAACTAGCTTTTCAGTGTCTTTGGTTTAATCTGTAGTCAATATCCTTGATCAACCCCTCTATAATTTTCCTAATTCCGATTATTTTTTAAAGTAATTGGTTTTAATATAATGTTATTTAATTTAGTTGAACTTAGTAAAGCATGTCTGAGCCTGCACATTGCACATGCACATTGCGGTCACTGAATTCTCCTCATGCTAACACACTTGAATTTTATTTGTACACTTTCTTTGATCTAACCTTTGTCTGAATTTAACTCGAAATTGAGCTGAATTCAACTCAATGTTTATAAAACATCACAGGCTTTAGTCTGTCACATTTTTGTCTGATATTATATCAGTCCATTCTATCATCTAATGTTGATTCTTAATGATTGTTACATCTGACAACAGGCTACATTGTTGTTTAAAATGCCATATTGATCCCATTGCAGTTGTGTTATATAAAGTTGTATGTGTAATTTATATTGAATTATATATACTGAATGGTAAAACATACAGAAGAATTGGTCTCATCAATATGGTTTTCTTTGGTGGAAGCTTACACCAACAGATGCTGAGAGATCAAAACTGTTGTCAGTGTGCCTTGCTGTCCACACTATGATCCCTGGAATGTGAGCAGTTGTCCAGAATCCTTTTTTCTTACAAGGTGGTCCATGTGGCATGGAGCAGGCCAGACATCATTCTAATTCTCTATGCATTTCAGACTGGGAAATGTTTAGAGATTCAGCGAGAGAGAGACGCAGGGAGCCTTGTGGTGGCTGCAGTGTGCATGCTCCAGTCAGTGTATTATTAGGTTCAGGCAAAGTGCCATGCTTTCTAGTACTTGATTGCCAAGCAAACTTAAGCTAAAAGTGCTGCAGCTCTTTGGAATGCCATTTTCAAGGTAGTCCTGCCCAGTTAAGAAATCCAGATTTAAAACTATTGCATTTAGCGTAGTTGTATTTACTTTGAAAAATGGTTATGTATTTCTAATCTGATCTTTTCAGTGCCTGCAGACGTTAATACCAGGTGTAAACCGGGGGCTAAGGGAGAGTGGGCCCTTCTTACAGCTGTATTCCTTAGTGTGAAAATCAGATACTATTCTAGACCGGGAAGAGAAATATTGAATCCATATTTTTGTGAAATAGAATGGCTTCCATCCTTCTGCTTGTGCAACTTATGGTGAGGAATATATAGTTGCTGATTTGTGTTATAACCCTGTTTGATCAGTCTTCCTTTAGGAGTGTTACAGACCCATCAGCCTGCACCCATTCCTCCACATTCGACCTGGGGGGGTAAATGGAGTTTTTGGGCCTTAAGGCTGAGCAAAAGCTTTTTAGCTGAAACAAGTACGTTGTGTGAATATCAATTAAGCTAACAGACGTAAAATAGGTAGATTAGAGAAAGACTAGAGATGGGCAATGAATAGGATGTCATACAATAACTTCAAATCAATGCTCAACTATGATGCTAAACAAATGCTCATGATTCAATGTGACAAATGTGCTGTGCAAAGGCTTTAACATAAATAGTTTTCATTTATCACTTAATCTCATACAAAGTCCAGTAAAAGCTAAATCAATGTTCAGTTTAGCCATCTTTGCCTTTAAAATAGCACCAGTTCTCCTAGGTACACCTGGACATTGTTGGCAGATAGGATGTTCCAAGCTTACATTAATGTTTGCTCTAATAACACTTGCATTAAATCAACAGCTGTATTTGGCCTGTGACCTCAGTCAGAAGGGTGAGATGAGCAGATGAGCTTGCTTAGCCAGGCTGAGCAGTAGTAAAATACTGTAGTAGGTGCTAATACTACTTTCCTCATAATGATAATGATAGGAGTCTTTTGCATGCTGTAGATGACTATATACATGCATTCCGTAAGGCATAAACATGGATAGTTGACTAGTGTCAAGTCGATTAGCTACAGTCAAGCTCTACACTGTATATCAATCAATCAATATTTATTTATAAAGCACATTTAAAAACAACCATGGTTGACCAAAGTGCAGTACAAGGTAAAATGATTATTACAAGAAAATAAAAACATGCAAAGTAGATTAAAAATAAAAAGAAGATAAAACAGGTCACAATATTTAAAGAGTATTGAAAGCCAAAGAGAAAACATATGTCTTTAGAGAAGACTTAAAATTTGAAATTGAGGTCGATAATCTAATATATAGAGGTAGAGTATTCCATAGTTTCGGTCCAGCGACTACAAATGCTCGATCATAACATTTTTTTAGTCTAGATCTAGGCAAAGAGAGTAAACCAAAATCTGAAGTTCTCAGAATTCTAGAAGGAATATATGGGTGAAGCAAGTTTGACAGATACTTAGGGGCCAAATTATGTATGCTTTGTAAACAAACAGTAAAATTTTGAAGTCAAATCTGTACTTGACAGGAAGCCAGTGCAAAGCAATTAGAATAGGTGTAACTGACTCGTACTTGCGAGTCCCCATGATAAGTCTGGCAGCAGCATTTTGTACCATCTGCATACCAGAGAGGGAAGACTGAGAGACACCATAGTAAACAGAATTACAATAATCTAAACGAGATGTTACAAAGCATGAATCACAGTTTGAAAGTTGCACGTGGATAAAAAAGGTTTTACTTTTGTGAGAAGGCAAAGATGATACAAGCATGACTTTACAACCACACTGATTTGTTTATAAAATTTTTAATTATCAAATTGTACACCCAGGTTTCTGGCGCATTGTGTTTTATATGGGGTAAGAGAACCTAGGTCGAGGAAGAGCAGCACAAGTTGCCTTAGGCCCAAATAAAATAAATTCTGTTTTACCTTCATTTAGATTCAAGAAGTTATTTGCAAGCCATATTATATTTGAGTATATTTACAGTATACACTCATTGAGAACTTCATTAGGAACACCTGTATACCTACTGATTCATGTGATTATCTCATCAGCCAATTATGTGGCAGCAGTGCAATGCATAAAATCAGCAGATACGGGACAGGAGCTTCATTTAATGTTCACATCAAACATCA
Organism: Moxostoma hubbsi; assembly: GCA_032164185.1. NCBI lineage: Eukaryota > Metazoa > Chordata > Actinopteri > Cypriniformes > Catostomidae > Moxostoma > Moxostoma hubbsi. Next base: position 17,913,906 of record JAVLUX010000019.1, read on the forward strand.
GAATGGGTCAGTATGAAGTACACACATACACATTAGCAAATTATAAACCCTGGGGCATTTATACTTTTGTAGCAATTACTCCCTGTTAATTTAATGCTGAATCAGTGAAGATGGTTTGTTTCAGTCCCCCATCTTCAGGCAAGGGATGCAATGATATGGATCACAGCTTCCTTATGGGGGCATATTGGAGTATGCAGGCTCATAAACAAACACTATCAGTCTAGTCTTTGAAGTGGGCCAATGGATCATGCACAGCTTCTGTCTCTGAAGATCCTGAGTTGAGGAACCCCCATTGTGCTGCAGATTATTTTGCAGATAGTTTTAATTTATTGTGTCATTTTGCACTTTAGAATTTGCACTGTATCATTTGAAGGCCATGTTCTCCCAATCTGTTATGTCCATTTGAGCTTTAAAAAATCCAAGCTTTTTTCAGAAACAGTACAATTAGAATCCTAAAAGAAATGGACAATTCTATATTGGATATATTTTTCTAGTTATGGTATACCCTTATTAGCTAGATACTGCTCTGAGTTATGACAGATTCAGTCTTCTCAATAAATCTGCATGATTAATGAAGCAATATGAATCAATATGATTTTTTGGGTAGGATTTTAAAATCCTTATTCAGTATCTCAAACGACTGGAAAGATCATGGAAAAGTAATGGAAATTCATTGGTCAAAAAATGTGAGAACATTCACAGTAATCTATCTCTGAGATGGTTCGTTCTTTAACTTTGGCTTTTATGCAACTGTGTTTGACCTTTGTGAGACAGACAAGGCGTGTGCGCAGAATAAACACTGTGGTTATGTTAGTTAATCATACTAACATATCTGTTCTGTCAGCACTAACATTAATAACACTCAAGATCCTGCAACTCTGCTTAACTTGGAGAAGATAAACAAAGTAATGTCTTGTTGTAAGGAAATATTTAGGTTTTGTTGCCTTGCGTTGCATTAAAGGGACGTGTTTCCCTCTAAAAGCACAGATTGTTGCTGGCAGACTATCTTTTGGATTCCACTTGTGTAATGTTGAAATAAATGGATTAAAGCAGCTGAAGTGTGCTTAAGATTAAAGCAGCCTTTATACCCTGGAGATTTCGGCTAGATTTAGACTAGCAGCTCAGAAATGGTAGGATGTCACTTCAGCTAGGTGAATCCAAGCAGCAGTAAGGTGTTCTCCCATTACATTATGCAGCAGTTCAATATGTTTTCATAGTAAACTGGCTCCTCAATTAGAGAAATTTCCTCAACCCCCACAGAGAGTAAGATTTTAATATCTTTTCACTGAAATTTAAGGTTTATAAAGAGTGACATTTATAAACAAAGAAAACATCTGGTAACACTTTATTTTTTTTAATTGGGGATATGTCATATCTATAGTTCGCATTTTCTGCAGTACATTTAGATGCCAGGAAGGTTAAACAGGGGTTTGATGGAGCCGACTACTCCTCATGTGGTTTTTTGGTGTGGATGACAGGAGGACAAGCAGAGTGCATCTGCCCTCTAGGGCAAGAGAATGCTGCCTGAATGGAGAGCAGAACAGAACCGCTGTGTTGCCAAGGTAACATGGAACAGTACACCATGGTGAAAGAAAGAGAGCAAGGGATGAGTGGGGTAGGGAGATGGCAGGACAGGTAGGAGTGAAATAAGAGAGCATTCAACTGCCTGCATGTTGTGTGTAATAATTTCAACTTCACCAAGAATTTTAGGGAACCCTGCTTCATGACACAAAAAACATGCTCTTTAAGATGACCCAGCACACAGCACAGCGCAGTTTGTCAAAATATGCCTTGTTCTTTTATAAGGAACTAAGTATGTCACTTTTTAGTAAGAGCTTGGCTGAGCTTGGAATGTTCTTGTCCTTGAAGTATGTTGTGAGTTTCTCCTTAATGTGAGCTTTTTGAAGTAGTACTCAGTGTTTGTTGGTTGAATTTGGTAGCTTTTATCTCACGGTGGAGATGGGTCATATGGTTTTATTTTTTTGATGAAGACAGATGGCTGTCATGTGACCAGCTTACAGAAGTGATTTGTTCCTCACATTGTTCACTATAAAAAAATATAATTTATTCAAATTATTTCTTCCTTGCTTCGTGTTTCCTGATTTTGTTTTACCATATGCCAATCCATTAGCCTTGTAAGCAATATGAATCACAATAATACAGTCCAAATGTAACTCCTTTTTCACTGTACATCTTGACAGCAGTCTCCTTGGCGATCATGATTTCAAGCTTGATTACACTTCCTATAGTGCCAACTAGGGCTTTGTGCATGCATCAAGCACTAGGAAGTGTAATTGAGCTTGAAATCATGATTGTGCCTCAAGACTGCAATGTCAATGTTCTCACCCAAAACCAACTGGATCACATAATAACATATTGATTAAACCACTGGAGTCTTATGGTTTACTTTTATACTGACACTTTTTTGGAGCTTGAAAGACTTGATCACCATTCCCTTGCATTGAATGGACCTACAGAGCTGAGATTTTCTTATAAAAATCTTAATTTCTGCTCAGAAGAAGAAAGAAAGTCATACAATTCTGATATATTTCTGATTGACTGTTTCAGATATGGGATAAGGGTGAGACTTGATTTTATCCTTTGGAAACTGATTGGATTGTGGAAAGTGGCCATTGCATACCAGAATTGAGCTAAGTGGTTGGAAGGGAGGGGTTTAAGATGTAAGAGGGATTTGTAAAATCATCTGAAAAAAAGTTGTTTTATAGGGGGAGCAAATTGTTGCATTTTTATGATTTGAAGATTACAAAGAATCCGAGGAATTTATTACATTTTGATTAATGACTACAAATACCAAAAAAAAAAAATTCCTTTGGAATAACATGCACCAAGTAAAAAGGATCAGTTTGGATTTAATGGTGACTTTAAAAGAGAAAAACATATGTTTGGAGCTTTTATTATGCTTATAACAGCAAGTTGAAAATGTGTACTTTTTGCATGCAGAACATGGAAAATTTGGTGCTTTTTAGACTCTACGGGCTGTTATGCACTCATAGATGACCCATCCCTTCTTCATGGTACAGCAATCAAAGACAAATGGCACTCATGGTACAGAGTGAAACTTGATTATTTGTAATTTAATCAATTTCACAAGTCATTAAGGTCCAACCCCTGTCATTTCATTGCTTGGTACAAAATCCCACTATCAAGTGATATGGCTCCACTCGTCAGTAATGCTCCATGCTGGACTTGTTTTGTGTGTTAACTGCATAACCTCCAAGCCAAGTTGGACTTTTACCATTCCCATTCATTACAAAACCTTGCATCACAAAATCTCACCAGTCACAATGACTGCATATATCCTAATAATAGAGTGAGAGAGTCATAGATCTCCTGAGTTTACATGATTTTGTATGCTATGGCTATATACATTAAAATGGTCAGTATGGAGGGATTATTTATCATAAGGAACGTATGTTAAATAATGTTTTTCAGTGGTTCTGGCAAGTAAATTCATTAAAATGTATCTCCTTTAAAGCAATATGTTGAAATAATTAGATTATTTGGGGTCAAGTTTGTACTGCCTGACTGGATAAAACAAGTTAAACGGTCAATTTAGATTTTTAACTGTGTGTAGAACAGCTGTGGGATATCTGTGAGAAGTACCATATTATATGCTTGTTTACAAATCCAAGCTGTTCCTTAAATTACAGTATGATAAGTGATGTTTAATAACTACATCTTCAATTCCTGTGGTGCCTGTGTATTGCCTAAACACAATGATATTCTTTTCATTTGTATAAATCTGTGCAACTGAATTGTCTTTACTTTCTCTGTGGGGAACCAACAGCATCTCTCAAGGGAAAAAGTAAAAGAAAAAGATTATATAGTTCTCTTTATTTTCAGTAATTCATTACCTTAGACTAAGTAATTTACATTGTATATTTTTAGTCTCTGATTTTTGTAATGATAGCAGCTGGGAGACATGAACAGTGTTAAACAAGGGATGAAAGAATCCAACAAAAACATGCTACTAATACTTTGATGTAATGAATTGTGCAGATTCTTGGCAGAGGCATTGGAAATGGTGTTTTGGTCCTGGATGTTAATTTGTGGGGTTTACTCAAAGTTAAAGACCCTCAAATTGAATCAGCCATTGGTGCTGACACTCAGTGGTTATATATGGATAATGAAGTTTGGTAGCAGAATGTTTTTGACATTGCTTGATGATATTCACCTAACTATGCTAAAAAAAACTAACCAGTGTTAGTCTAGATACTGTACAATGTGTCCATTCAAACTTTAATAACCTAAAAGGACAAGCCCTGAGAGTTAAGCTTAGTAGATATGACATTTTTAATGGATCGCGTATGTGTATTTGCTACCACGTCACATTTTTATCATTCTTGCCTCATGCAGGACAAGAGAGAGTTTGACCTCTTTAACTTTGGTCCCTTTTCAAGTGAATCAATCAGTGCAAGAAGCATGCTAGTGCCTCCAACTCATGCAATCAAGTTTGGATGCCATACTGGCATGACGAATAGTCTAAGATTTGATATTATCAACTCAGAGCAGAACTTTAGCCCACATCCTCGTTTCTAGATTAAAGAGTGCATCACACACAAAGTGAGATTGTCAGGCGATCTGATTTCTTTGGCAATGTTGAATGGACACAAAAAGGGGCCAGCGCTTTGACCTCTGACAGTGTAATTAGTGATATGCTCTTGGGAGAGGTCAGTCACACTGCCACTGCTAAATATAATCAATCAGCATCATACCTCATGTCTGAGAAGACTGGACTTCTTTTGTGTGAGTGCATTTTTGTGATTAATTCACTATTAGCCTAATCAACACCCTTAGGCTGTGTTATGTTGTGTTAAATGACATTTAGTTATAGATGATTGCAGTTTTTTGTGTTCTTTCATTCGAGGGGTGACTATCAGGAATTTGGTGGTTTGAGTTGAAAGGAAATGTTCACCCCATTTCAGATTGTTTCTCACTCAAACATAGCATAGGACTTCATATGACTTGGAATATTGTGTTTATTATACCATAATGTTGCTTTTGCATCCTTTTTAAAGCTTGAAAGCTTCAGTCTCCATTCAACGGTATGAAAAAGAGCAACCAGTATATTCATAAAAATGTCTCATTTTGTGTTCCACTGAAAAAAGTAATTTGGAATGACATGACAGTGAGTAAATTACCATATTTTCATTTCTGGATGAACTATTCTTTAAATCATCATTACTGTTTTTTTCTCACTTTGCATTCTTATGCCAGCTATCATAGTCTTTTTTCCTGCCTGTGTCTATTCTCTCCTAGCTAGTTGTTTTTCTTTGTGCAACTTCACACCAGTATCCCAATGCAACCATTGTGACCATATAAAACAGAAAATATAATATTATCTTATTATTCCGGGTCAACAAGTAGAGGATGGGTTTCCCTTTTGAGCTTTGGTTCTTCCCAAGGTTTCTATTTTACACTTAGGGAGTTTTCCCTTGCCACAGTCACCTTGTGCTTGGTTACAGGAGGTATAGACCTGACACTTGGTAAAACTACTTTGTGACAGTATCCATTATTGAATGTGTTGTATAAATAAAACTGATCTGAACTGAAATAAAAAACTGGCAGAATTCAGCATTTCCATAACAACGAAAAAACTCTCAGCCCGCTGGTCCACTGTAAAATTTCAAGGATTTTAGGCAGGACAATCTTCACAGCTAGAGGTCATCTTCTTTTGCCATGGTTTTTGTGTTTGTGGAGCTTCTACTGTACGTAGCCTGAGGCATCGCCCTGTAAGAAGAGTTTTTGTACATGATGAAAAACATGACAGTCTGGTGACCGGTCTGTTTTCTGCATTCCATTCAACCTACAAAACATAGCATATTTGGAATGTCATTCATAAGCTGTGAAAAACACCAAGGGACTCACAAAAGATTTCGTTTTTCCCATCCTTGTCATACTTATTAAGTCCAATATGAGACAGACAATGTTCCATTATTTTACTGGTCTGTTTGGGCGTACATGAACAATTATGTTTTATGCTGTTTTGATGTGGTGAAGGGTACATCACCAAGTTATATTGGTCAACCCATCCTCATTTGTCTGCAAAAGTCTTTAAAACAACACAATTAAGATGATCGAAAATCAACCAAATAAAAAAATAAATACAAGTATGTATGTGTGTGTGTGTATATATACAGTATATATATATATATATATATATATATATATATATATATATATATATATATATATATAATTTTTTTTTTTTTTTTTTTTTTTTTTTTTAAAGCAGTAACATGTAAATTCAAATGGAAGTTGACTTGATTTTGTCTCTTTAGCTTTGTCTTGTGGACTGGCAGAGGTACAATGATAGAATCAAATCATACCTATCCTTTCTTCATAAAGCAAGATGTCAATAATCACACTGATAACAGCTAAAGGACAAGAGTCATGAAAAATTTGGCAGGTATCAAAGTGATCTGTGAGCCAACTGAGCTACAAAGTGGTTGTTTTCCAGCATGCAGTAAACTGATAGGACAGAGCAAAGAATGCATAATATGCCACAATCCATAGAGGACACTAAACCCCATCAATATCGTCCTCTATCTCTGAGAGTTTGAGCAATAACATCTGCCGTTTACCCAGTAAAGAGTGCATTGCAGCAAAAGGCTGTGATTTCTTCTTCTAACCCTCCATCGATTGACCTACAGCTGCCACTATTGAGAAAAATTGCTGCTATGAAATCAAGTGCCAGTGAAAACAGCGGAGGCCATTAATCAAAAACAGGCCTGCTTTTCTTGTTGGGGAGATTTTTCTTGCTATAAATAAATGGCTTTTTTGAAGAGTGTCGAATTAGCACAAATAAATCATGATCACTTAGTTAGGACTGGTTCACAACAAAAAGCTCTCTGTTTTCACAGTCTGTCTGGTGTTGCTCGGATTCACACAGCAACTTGTCATATGATTGTGTTCCTGAAAAGCAGAAGTCTCTAAATGCAAAGCAGTGTAGAATGGGAACACAAAACATTGGGAAGATGTTCCAGGCCTGCTGGGAGGTCTATGTGGAGTGTAAAGATGAACATTAGAATGAAATAAAAGCAGAGGCCCCCTCTCTTCCCTGGACTTTTTTGGTGAAGATGTTTATCACTTTTGTTTTGATGGTGGTTGTACTTCGGATGAAGATCAGCCTCTTAGCTGACTAAATCTGAGCGTCAGTACTTTGCTGCAATCTGTAGGTAGTGCTGTGTACTCTGCAAAGCCAATTGTAGTCAGAACCCTCCAGCTGTAAAATAAAATTGTGTTTTATTTTTTCCTTTTTTTTGTGCTGCCTGACAAAAGGTGCTATGTCAGACTTTCCCAGAATCCCCTGTTTCTTGTGCTGCGAGTGTGTGACGCAAGTCCAAAGTCGGTGTCTATGTGTGGATTGGCTTATAACATTATCTGCTGTTTCCTTTCAATTTGCTTTTGATAGAAATCCCATACATGTGCGGTTTGCATATGTTTGTAAGCACACATACAGTAGGATCAGCTTTTGAGTCTTACTGTAAGAATGTCTTGTCTTAAGTATAACATAAATATAATGTTGCTTCTCAAATTACCTTTGAACAAGAGTTAGAGAACGTTCATGTCCCAGTCAACAGTGGTGTGCTGTGTGTGTTGCTTTACAGGCATGAGTGGTGTGGTAGTGGGTGGGGACGGAAAGGCTGTGTGCTTGGAAGTCATCCCGTCTGTCTCTCAGGACCATCAACCAACCACTGTGACCACACTACCCCACATCAGCTTCTGTCCTTAAGATGCCCTATCCTTGGAGCCACCTTGGAAAAAAAAGACTAAAATTGGAGGCTTCTTTCCTGATTTAGTTTTAAAGCTAAATAGATGTTTTAAATGTTTTTTTTAAATGAGAGTTGTGCTTGCCAGTGAAAAACTCGCTGTCATAATGCTGGAGTGTTGAGGGTGGTCGCCAGGGCATTGCTCAGAATTGTTCTGAGTGGATTTTTGTGTGTTTGCCAGGGTGTTGTGGTGGGTTGTCATGGTGTTGCTATGAAGCTAGTAAAGGTGTTCTGAACGATTTTTAGTGCATTGCTATACAGTTGATAAGGGGTTGCCAGGTCGTTGCCATGCAGATTCTAAGGTGTTCTGAATGGCTTCTAGTGTGTTTACCAGGGTGTTGTGGTGGGTTGTCATGGTGTTGCTATGAAGCTAGTAAAGGTGTTCTGAATGATTTTAATGTGTTGCTATACGGTTGCTAGGGGGTTGCCAGGTCATTGTCATGCAGCTTCTAAGGTGTTCTGAGTGGGTTTTAGTGTGTTTGTCAGGGTGTTACTATTTAGCTAGTAAAGGTGTTATGGAATATTTTTAGTTGGTTACTATGTGGTTGCTTGGGGGTTACCAGGGCATTGCCATTTATCTTCTTAGGTGTGCTGAGTGGCTTTTAGTGCATTGCTATGCAGTTGTCAGGGAGTTGCTATATAGCAACTAAAGTGTTCTGAGTGGCTTTTTTTTGCATTGCTACAGTTTGTGGTTGCCAGGGCATTGCTATGCTGCTGCTAAGTGTTCTAAGTGGTTTTTAGCCTATTGCTATCCAGTTGTTTGGATGTTGTGTTTGGTTGACAGGGCATAGCTTTGTGGTTGCTAAGGTGTTCTGTGTATATTCTTTGCACAATGCTTTGTAGGTCCTTGGGATTTCTCAGTGATTGCTCTACAATCCTTCTCCATAAAGGTTAGATTGCAAACATGAAAGTTATGAATGTAATTGCACTAAAGATTATATTATATTATTATTATTATTTTATTATACTTCTTATATTAATTTGAAGGCCCATTATTGATAGCAAAAAGGGTGGATATGTAAAACCACTGTGAATAAAAGTAAACTCTCTCTGAATCTGAGGATAATCCATTTCATAATTGTTCCTCTCAGAGTTTGAAGTGGATAGCGTGTATTTTATCCTCTGCAGGTTCTGTGCTAACACACTTACGTTATCAGACAGAAGGTGTAAAGGGGAGTGCCTCCTCTCCCCTCTCCCTAGCTCAGGAGTGGAAAGCAATGATGTAATGTGCCTGGCTGCCTCAGAATGAGCAGCCCCCCTCTTCTGCTTTTTCATTCCCCCCTTTCTCTCCCCCCCACACCACCTCTCTCTTTCCTCTCTCCCTCTCTCTCTCTTTCTTCCACTTACCCTCCCATCCTGATACCGCTGCTGGTGGTGGCTGGCATTTGTATGTGCTGTGCCGTGTTAGAGCTGCAGCCCCAGGCGTCTCTGGGGATCTCTGCAGAGCTACTGTTCCTCTTCTGCCGGTGACGGCTGGGGCTCGCCCGCTCTTGGAAAAGACCCTCTCTCCCATCAGCCAAGGTAATTCCTCTCAATACTGACAAATATCATGTGTTGCAGATTTTAAAAGAAAGGGAGCAAGCAATCTTAGGCATAGAACTGGAACCAGGCAGGACAGGGTTTTGGACTTAGGGTCTAGTGCACAGATGAATGAAAAGGTCTTTCTGCTAAAAGACTGCTGTCACCGTAGCACCGGGTGCCATGGCAATAGAATGAATTTTGCTTCCCGTGGCTGCCACTGTCAGTTCTCCTCTCTCGTTCTCTCACGCATGCAAACACATGCTGCTTCTAGTAAGGTGTTGGTTACCATGGATAGCAAAGGATGGATTCCTGTGCTGGCTCATAGCTGGTTCAGCATTTCACATGGACTGCAGCCTTTTTCAAAATGGAATTGTGCTCTGAATGGATCTTCATCGCGGCTTGAAAGTAAGAATTTCATTCTGTTGGGCTAAATGAACAGGTGAACTTCCAAATGAGCGTTTTGGGGTAAAGAGTTGATTGCTTCTATCACTGTGCCTTTTATGTTTAGTTAATTTGATAAATATGTTCCTGGTCAGCATGAATATGAAATGTAGATTAATTTATACATTTTCTTGCATGTTTATGCATGAGTAGGGATTGGGTGTATGAGTGGACAATGCTACAATACATACTAAGGACAGGGTAAGCCCTCATGCAGCTCATGCAGTTTTTTTCCCTTTATGATGTGGACAAAATCTGCTGAAACACAATTGATGCTTACATGCGCATTTCTAATAGTCATTCCCACAGGAAACCAGAATTGCCATTACATTATTTTTTCAATTAGACACAAGCTGTATAAAATTAATAATTTGTCATTTTAAATATCCACTTCTCCCATTTTGTTTTCTAATACTTTGTCTGTTGCAATTTTTATATTTCATACAGTATGTCTAGATTGTTCCACGTGTAAATGTGGTCATGACTAATTTATCCAGAGATCCAGGAGACAGAAATTTCCAACAGTTTGCATGTAAAATTTGCATTGATTTGCTAAGTTTGAGGAATTACTACTCTGTGTGTATACATCCCTTGCTTTATTTTTTTAGTTGCTTATTTAGTCTTTTTCAGTATTAATTGTTTCTGTCTCCGCTAGAATTTTCAGACAGATTAATGGTGTATGCCTTTTAAATATCCTGTGGGGTTTCATAAAGAAACAGTAGGCTTGTCTCAATGTCAGAATCAAACAGTGTAAAGGTTTTCTTTTGTGATGGATCTGTAAAATCTGCAGACCTGAGAAAAGTGGCCTGCTGTGATTGGTGGAATGAGAACATGTGGGCTTGTCGGGGTCAATTTATGATTTCCCAGCGGGGAGAAGGTTATGTTTACTCAGGATGTGGTTGGCTTCTGTAGCAAGCACGCTTTATCTTGTTAGGCTAAAAATGTGTGCGTTGCCTTACAATCATATTATCAATACATTGATCCAATATGTGTGATCCAAATGAGCACACTTATCTAAGAATACTCCCTTTTAAATAAAGATAAATCTTAAGATTTTGTCACTCTGACCTTTATGTGCTCTGTCCAAAAAGCAAAACATGAAATGGCTCTGAACCAAAATCTCACTAAATGATTAGCACATGTATCGTGTGGTGCCCAAAAACAGTTTTCTCAGCTATTGCTTTAATTGATTTCCCCCCACCAGACAGTGAGCCAGAATTAAAGGAGAAAAAAATGTCCTTGCCTCCCTTTTCAACACTGTGTCATGTTCTCTCAGGAAACGCTCAGTGGTAAAGTTGCACTTGAAAGAGACTTTATTCTAAATGCGTTTATACACAGACAAGTTAAGGCTGCTCTGAGCAGGTTGTCTGTGCCTAGTCCAAATGGACCCTTTTAAGGAACTGTGATGATGCATGTTCACCTTAATTGAGCAGTGTAAATCTAGCAAAAATTTTCATGTTTTCAATTTTGTAATTATTTAATGGAAATGTATATTATTCTTTGTAGTTTTTTTTTTTTTGTTTGTTTGTTTTTTTACCCTGGTATAAAAATACCTGCGGTTTCATATACAGCTATTTATAGTGATGGTAAATTTGGCATATTTTTCTCTTCTGATTGCCGTAATCCACTGTTCTCTATTTTTTGTTATTTTGTAAAGTCGTGGAGGTGTAATAGTGGATTTTTTTTTATTTTGCTGTTGGAGACTTAAAGCAAATTGGAATACAATACTTATAATAGATATGGTCTCCCGTGTACCTCTTTTGACCTTTTCCTGGCTAAAGTTCACTTCCAATTTCCAAACCTAGAAATGGGATTGGAACCTCAACTACTGTTCATATTTTATTATCTAATATTTATAATATAATTGTAAATGCTTTTATGTTGCCTCTGTGCAGCATTAAACAGTCTGTGTAAATGTACCATTTCATGTTACACACTCAATGAACTCTTTATTAGGATCACCTGTACACACACTTATTCATGCCATTATATAATTGTGGCAGGGTGGAGGGCGGGGCCGGGTCGTGATCCTACACACCCGGTCCCGTATTAGGCTAATCGAGCCTCCGAGAGGGATAAAGGCCGATCGCAGAGGATGGTTCGAGAGAGAGAGATGAAAAAAAAACACACACATGACGCACATGTCTGTAAATGATCTCTCTCTCCTGCACCACTGTCTGCCATCGGCCTTTATCCCTCTCGGAGGCTTGATTAGCCTGATACGGGACTGGCTGTGTATCATCATGACCCGGCCCCGCCCTCTGCCCTGCCACAATAATCATCCAATTGTGTGGCAACACTGCAAAGCACAACATCATTCAAATATGGGACAGGAGCTTCTGCTAATGTTCACATCAGCCATCCGAATGGAGACAAATTTGATCATAGTGATTTCGACCATGGCATTATTGCTGGTGCAAGATGGGCTGGTATGAGTATTCCTCTAACTGCTGATCTCCTGGGACTTTCACATATAACAGTCTCTAGAGTTTACTCAGAACGGTGCCAAAAACATCCAGTGTGCTGCAGTTCACAGGAACCACCTTTCTGAACAGGGAGGTCAACAGAGAATGGCCAGACTGGTTTGAGCTGACAGAAAGGCTACGGTAACTCAGAATGCACAACACATAGAAACTTGAGGCAGATGGGCTTCAACAGCAGAAGACCAAGTCAGGCACTTAGGACCATAGTGTTCCTAATAAAGTGCTCAGTAAGTGTGTATGTGCTGCCTTTTCAGTGAAAAGACAGCATAAGACTCTTTGCATTCCTCTGCAAACATGTAAATGGCAGTATATTAGATATAGCTTTGCAGCAGGTGATGTTAACTGCAAGGGAAGGATTGCTGAAGAACATAAAATAGAGCCACTGCAAGGGGTGTCCTCAAGTGAGTTCTGTTCTGTTCCATATTGCACTACAGTAGGATTATGTGTCCCCTAACTCAGAGCAAGGTCAGGGAGTCTCTGGAGGAGTGCTGTTTTGTCTGACTGAAGCTCTGCTGCTCATAAGGCTGGCCATATACCATCGTTAGCTGAGTGGACCCGACAGTGTCTTTGTCTTGTTTCAATATGTGAAGCCATATGCACAGTCTCTCTCACACACACTCACAAAAATGTATGGTAGAAACAAGGACAAAGGCCTCTGAAAGGACAGACATATAGTCCATAGTAAATTCCAAATATGTGTGTGTCCACATTTAATTGAGTATGTTGTGTTTTGAGTTACATGAGTGTGTCTGTACAGTGATGCACAGATATAAGTGTGATGAACTAATAGAAGTGTTGTTTTGAAATTTCAAATAGTTCAAAGTATGTTTCATATCTTTGTTATGTTTTGTGTGCTGGTGCCCCAAAAGGCTTTCTTACTAGCTAAACCAGCAAGAGTTTCCTGGTCAACTTCCAAAAATCTAAAGCTGATCTTTTCAGCAGGGGCAGTATGTATGTTTTGAAAGTAGAGACTATCTTAGAGTGGATGGACAGAAGTTCACATGTCTGTATCTTGAGACGTTGTAAGGATATTGTAAAAATGTTAGAGGCAAAACATTGTCAGATGGAATGTCAACACTGAGAAAAATGACCTAAATCAACTAAATCTCTAATAGCTCCATTTATTTTATCTACAGCTCTATGCCTTCTGTTTGTGTCTGTATGTGTTCTTGGAGGTTGTGGCAGGACGGAGGGCGGGACCGGGTCGTGTTTATACACACCCGGTCCCGTACTAGGCTAATCAAGCCTCCGAGAGGGATAAAGGCCGATGGCAGACAGTGGTGCAGGAGAGAGAGATCATTTACAGACATGTACGTCATGTGTGTGTTTTTTTTCATCTCTCTCTCTCGAACCATCCTCTGCAATCGGCCTTTATACCTCTCGGAGGCTCGATTAGCCTAATACGGGACCGTGTGATGGTGCGGGAGAGAGAGATCGTTTACGGACATGTCCGTCATGTGTGTGTTTGTGTATTTTGTTTTAAGTTTATTATTAAACTATTATTTATTGTCAAGCCGGTTCTCGCCTCCTCCTTGCCCATCTAAATTCCTTGTTACAGAGGTAATATTAAGAACTAATATTGACTGCACAAGATTCTTTTGGTCATGGTTCATTTCTTTTCCAAGTTCATTATTCTCAGGTGTGCTGAAACAAAACGTCTAGGTTATTGTTGTAACCTCCATTCCCTGAGGGAGGGAACGAGACGTTGTGTCGAAGAAGCGACACTAGTGGTCTCTCTTGAGAGCCTCGTGCATCTCTGAACTTGAGAAAAGGCCAATGAGAAATAAAGGGAGGGAAATGGGTCTGTTCATTCCGGATTTTGCCTGAGGAGCCGACAATGAGTTTCGGCCATAAAAGTCGCTCGGTTCAACGACGTGGCCGAGAGGACACGACATCTCGTTCCCTACATCAGGGAACGGAGGTTACAACAGTAACCTAGACGTTCCCCATCTGTCGCTCACTTCGACATTGTGTCGAAGAAGCGACACTAGGGGTCCAATTTTAATCACGCCATGCACTGAACCATGTATGTGTGCTGCTGACACAGGTGCGGGCAGGCAGTTGAATGCCAAAAACGACAGGCCATGTCAGACTGCACGTACCCTTCCCCAATGCCCCTACGCCCCGGTATGGGGGGAACAAGGTGACATGCCAATCATGGGAGCAAGCCGCGCCAGCCACGCCTTTTCTTTCTTTATGTTTCTCACATAGAGTTAAAGCAACTGGGTCCATCTTAACACTATCACACGCATCGGGGAAGGTGTTCTTAAAGCTTTGTGTGCGGTCAAAATAGATACGCAAAGCACGTACCGGACACAACATTAAAGGGACTGGGTCTGACGCCTCCCGGGGCAGCGCTTGCAGGTTCACTACCTGATCTATGAAGGGAGTCGTAGGAACCTTGGGCATGTAGCCCGGTCGCGGTCTTAGGATGACATGAGTGTCTGCCGGACCGATCTCCAGGCAGGTGTCGCTGACAGAGAATGCTTGCAGGTCCCCGAACCTCTTGATGAAGGTGAGTATGATCAGGAGGGCCATCTTCAGGGAGAGGGCCCTGAGTTCAACTGATTCTAGCAGCTCGAAAGGGGGTCTCTGAAGGCCCGAGAGGACCACTGAGAGCTCCCAGAAGAGGAACAGGCTTGGCCGGGAAGGGTTCAACCTCTGGGCGCCTCTAAGGAACCTGATAACCAAGTCATGCTTACCCAAAGTCTTGCCATCTACTGCGTCATGCTGGGCCACAATAGCGGCAACATACACCTTCAAGGTGGAGGGGGACAGCCTCACCTCCAACCTCACCTGCAGAAATGAGAGCACTGACCCAAATGCTCACCTCTGTGGGACTTCAGACCAGGAAGAACACCAATTCGTGAACAATCGCCACTTCAGGGCGTAAAGTTGCCTGGTAGAGGGAGCTCTGGATTGGTTGATTGGAAGGTCCGCGTCCGATGTGCTGGGACTGTTCAGGTGTGGCACCGGGGTGCTGTGAGAATGGAGTTTGCGGGCCAGGTGACCCAGAGAAAGAGGAAATTTCTCCTTTATTGAGAATGTGGCAAAGAAAACAAACTGAACTGAGAATTCTCCTCCCGGCCCTCCACTGGGGGATGGAGTGGTCTGCTTACCAGCTCCGGAGCAAATGTCTCGATCTCTGGGTCTTGGGAGCTTGGGAGCCTTCCGGTTCCAGGAGGGTGTTCATGAGACGTGGGGCGTATGCTTCCTGCGGGGCGCTCAACGCTGGGGCTGAGAGCTGGGCCCAGGTTGAGGCGGAGCTGCATGTTTTCTGGAAGCCGCAGGAGGACGCCCTCGGTGGGCAGACGGAGCATGGCCTGTGCTGGTGGCGTGGCGGGGCATGATATGAGAGATGGTCTCCGTCTGCCTCTTCACTGCTGAGAACTGCTGGGCGAAGTCCTCGATGGTGTCGCATCTCAACCAGATTCAGCCACAGATGTCGTTCCTGAACCACAAGGGTGGCTATCGCCTGCCCGAGTGTCCGCGCTGTGACCGAGGGTGGCAGCCCAGTCAGTCTTCCGTGTCAGATGCCAGAACACTCTCCGGTGCAGCGGCAAGCTCATCATCCAGCTCAGGGGGCTCAAGAGGATAGGCAGACTGGCCGTGAGGAGAGCCGCTGTCACCCCGAGCCCGGGCGTAAGTTAACGAGCGTGTCGGAGGGGGGGTGGTTCGTGGGGATGTATCGCCTCCATCGCCAGCCGGGTCATCCTCAATCCTGTGGGAAGAAGGAGTGACGCGGGGGGTGGCTGGAGTGGCGTTTCTTTTAGGAAGGAAAGCCGCGACTGCAACGTTGCCATGGTAAGGTTCTCGGAGTGAGAACACGAACCATCCACAAATGCTGCCTTGGTGTGATCACGGCCCAGATACATGAGGCAGCGCCTGTGACAGTCAGGAGCAGAGAGCACTTGACCACATCCAGGAACTACACAGGGGCAGAAGGGCATCTTTATAAAGACGTGTCCTAAAAAGGACTTTCAACGCTGCTGTGTATTGCTCTTTTAGAGAATTAAACTCTTTTACAAAAATAATTTTTTAGAGAGCGCTGTCGAAGCGACCAGGTGCAAAGCTGCACTGCCGTGCAGAGAAGGAGAAAGCCGCTGATATGTGCCGTAGATCCAACAGCATACGCTTGGAGAGATGAAATGAACAGTCTTGTGAAACGCAGCTCGCTGCTCACACAACCGGTCAGCTCCGAAGAAATTTCTGAATTAACAGACGCATTTCTCTCCCTTTATACCTGTATGTCCGGGGGTGGGACATGCAAATTCTGTCTGCCAATTTCTCATTGACCTTTTCTCAATTTCAGAGATGCTCGAGGCTCTCAAGAGAGACTCCTAGTGTCACTTCTTCGACACAACGTCGAAGTAAGCGACAGACAGGGAACAGATGCTCTCTTTATAGGCTTATCAGCTGAAGAGCAGAAGAAAAAAAATGCCCTGTTGCACTTTTTCCAGACACATCCTGGTTATTGTAGTCCCTTTCTTTCTTTTTTTTTTTTTTGGAGTTGACTGTCCATTTCTGCCTCATACCAAGCTCAGTGTGCCAAAGTTGAAAAGAAAAGCAGTGGAAAGTCTTTTTATTTTCATTAGACAGAGTTAATTAGTGTTTTATTTGAAGCCCCCCTGAGGTCTGGCTCAAACACAAGACTTCTGTCTGCTCGTGGTCTTGCTGAATGGCTTGAATGACAAGTCCTTTTCCTTGAGTTGTGTTTTCTCTGCAGGGACGTACTACACAGTACAGGGAGAGGTAGGTCATGTGCAGCAGTTTTTGAACTATGTGCGTTTGACCAATTCAATTTTAAATATTAAATTAAACCAAGTTTATATTATATATTTTTATTTTTATTTTAAATATACATTTCTTAGTTTATGTTACATCAAGGTAAGTTTGTTTTGAAATTCAGACTTATTGCTGAATAAGTGTATTGTCATATGCATAGCAAATCAGGTCATATGTCATCACTGGACATGAATAGGAACTGACAGCACTATTGTCTGTTTAATTATTTTTACTGACAGTAGGAGGAATTCTGAGAGGGGAAAGGATGAACTATCTATTACATACTGCCAGGGGAATTGCATTGGCAGACACATGAAAGCAAGCCATAGTTCCTTTGATATGGACATTTAGAGGCACCTGAGGAGACGTTTGTCTTCTTTACTCCCGGTCTCAGCTGAATTATAAAGCCAAACTCTTTCTGTCTCTCTCTCTTTCTCTGTAACAGCCGCCCCTAAATTTGTTTACTCAATATTTTATGTTCATCTTTTCAAACAATATTTTTTGGTAAATTAAACAGTCATGAATATTCCAGGTTCAATAAAAGTTAAGCTCAATGACAGCATTTTTGGCATAATATTGATTAACACAAAAAATTATGTATATTCATCCCTCCTTTTCTTTAAAAAAAAAGAAGCAAAAAGTGAAGTTACAGTGACTCTTACAATGGAAGTGAATGTGGCCAATTTTTGCAGGGTTTAATGGCAGAAATGTGAAGCTTTTAATTTTATTAAAGCACATACATTCATTCTTCTGTTAAAACTCATGTGTTATTTGAGCTGTAATCATTGTTTTTAAGGTTGTTTTAGAGTTTTACAGTTTGTTGACATCGTCATGGCAACAAAGTTGTAAAATTAGCTTTAACTTTACACAGAAAAGGTTAGTAGGCCATTTTATCACACTAAAGTCAAGTTAACACACATATTGTTTATGTCTTGTGGCTATACTTTTGAAATAGTGAGTATTTTAACATTTACAGATTAGCCCCATTCACTTCCATTGTGTCTCACTGTAACCCAGATTTATCTTTTTTCTTTTTTTTTTGGAGAAAAAGAGGTTCATGTCAAAATCTATTTTGGTGGTAAACTATATTATGTCACCAAAGCTGTGGATTGAATTTAACTTGTATTGAACCCGGAATATTATTTTAACAATTCCAAGAATTACATTTTAATAGTTAAATATTTAATTGATAATTATTTAAGTAAAATATTGTTATTTGTAATTATTTGATTATTTAAATACATTATTATTAATTATAATTAATAATTATCATTGTTTATTTATTTTTAATTAACAATAAAAAAAGATTGGATTCTTCCTAATTCATGAATACTAGACTCAAATTAATGTTGCTAACTAAAGTAACCAGAAATGTAGTGATCCCAAAAGGCCTGGGGGCTCTTGACTAATACTGGTGTCTACACAGGCTGATGGCAGAGCTTTTAGATCATCTGAGTGTGGTACATTAGTCATACAGATGAAAGTAAATGGGAGAAGACTTTTTTTTTAATCTTTAACAAGTGAAAATATTATCTGTCCCCTGGATATTTCCCCTTCAAAGGTGCTGCAAAAACAGGTCAATGCCACTGTTTATGGAATAAATTTGCACGATTTACACATTGCTCAGAGAAAGTAAACACAGTTTATTTATCTATAAAACTACTTTGGAAGTTATTACACCTCAAAAACTGATATGACTCTAGACTTAATTAAAAACCCTTAAACTCACAATCTTAAATAATATCCAGTATCATACATTTTAAAAAGCCCTATGCTTATAAACAGATATTGGATATGGCATGCTCTGATTTTTTGTTCTGTTGTATCCAGCCAGAGTAGTATTAGTAACAGAAGACTGTTCACTTAACATGTCAATTCAGTGCATTTTAGGCTGAGGATTTAATCCGTGTTTTGCTTTACACAACATAAGCCAAGCTTCTTTATTTGTCATATTCTCATAATCCTGTTCAGAAGGAGCTTTGCCGTCACCTGTGGAGTTGGCTATCTGTCTGTCTTTCTTTACAGAGACACAATTGTTGGTTCAGATTTAGAGGAGAATTGAGCTTCACATTGGAAGCATAGCAAACTATGAAGTTATGCAGTGAAAAACCTATGCTCTAATTCTTGTTATTCTCAGCCAGAAAATAGGCTTGAGAAAGCTGTACCCTTTGCAACAGGAGTCACATTCTTGATTTCACAAGTCAGAGCACTTGAATAGAGTGGTGGTGGCATAGTGGGCTAAAGCACAGAACTGGTAAGAAGAAGCTGGTTCAATCCCCACATCCACTACCATTGTGTACTTGAGCAATGCTCTTTACTCCAGGTTGCTCTAGGGGGATTGTCCCTGTAACAAGTGCATTCGCTTTGGATAAATAAGTAGATTGCAGACTGATTGCAATACCCATTGTAATCTATAGAGGTCAGAATAACTGTTTGTCGCTGATTAAGGATTTTGACATTGCTCAAGAAATGTTAAGTGTGTTTTGATCTTTGCCCTTTTTGTTGCTTGTACATGTATTTACTACTAAAATGAACAATTATTCAATGAAAAATCTGCTCACTTAAACATACTAGTGTTCATTTTTGAAATACATTGCTTCCCTGTTTAATTAAAACATGTCTAAATATGTAGTTCTGAATAATCTAAGAACTCTTTATCTGCATTCCAAATTTAGGGGATTACGCACCCCCTATGGAGAGATTAACATGGTCAAAAACTTTTGAGCCAAAGCTTCCTATTGCTGGGTACACGTAAGACCCTGGGAGTTTAACTTCAGATGACAAATGAGAAAGAGGGGACCACGGCAAAGCTGCCTGTAAAATGTTCACGCCACATCAGTCAACTAAGTGGTTTGTGAAAAAAAAGACTAATTTGGTGCTGTTTATTTGACAGCTGGGGAAAGATGCAATTGTTTGCATTCTGATTTTAGCTGCTCAATGGTCAAATGACAAAATGTTTATCTTGAAATGTTTACTCATGAATCTAAACAAAGTAGATTCCTGATTTGGATTACATGTGATATAGGCAGTCCTTGGTACTGTCATTTGATTGCACAAGAGTGATTGCAAAAATGTTTGCAAAGAAGAAAAAAGGGAAAACTTACTATTGAAATTACTGATAGCTGCATAGAAAAAAAACAATTGCATGATTGGCATGTTTACAGGGAAGGACCACAAACACTGCTTAACTGGGGAGAAGGAAAGTGAATATGGTGCATGGTAATGTAACATTATCATGCATTAGTGATTATTTTTATTTTATTGTTTAACTTACTTTTCTGAAATTAAAAATGAAAATTGACAACATACTGCTTTGGCCTGTGGCTTCTCTGGATAGATCGATATTTTCTCTCCATCTCTCTCTCGCTCTCTCTCTCTTACTACCTCTCTAATACTCTCTACCTTTTTTCTCTTGCTTTTTCATAGATTTTTGGATTTATTTATTCCTGCTGCAATCCTTCATGTTCTTGGTCATAACTCCATTTAGTTGTTTTCAAAATGACATTTATAATAGTTTGCTGAGGTTGACTGGTATAAGGGGAGGGAAAGGGGGTGGAGCCTTAGTCTGCATCTGGTGTCTGTAAGTAAGAGGCTGATAAGTGGCTCGGCTCTGCTCCCCAGCTCTCATGACACACTGGTGTCTGCATTTGGCTCATTCCCATCTCCTAATGAAGGCATCCCGAAGCCTGACACCCCAAACCTAACATTCCATCTGCCTGCTTAGCATTTCCCTCAATACATAATTAGCAGCACTATTTCAGTCCCTGGGATTCCCAACTGTGACTGTTCCTCTATTCCACTCAGTAGTTCTATTTCCTTTTAACGAGGGCATGATTAGATGATTTGTCACTGAAATATTTCAGTTGTTCCAGCACTAAACCATTTTAAGCATGTATCTGACATTGAAACACCAATGTGAGTCTTCTTTAAAGGGATAGTTCACCCAAAAATTCAAAAATATCTTTCTTCTGCTGAACACAAACGAAGATATGTAGAAGATTATTTCAGCTCTGTAGGTCCTTACAATGCAAGTGAATGGTGACCAGAACTTTGAAGGTCCAAAAAAGCACATAAATGCCATATCTTCAGAAGCAATATGATAGGTGTCTGTGAGAAACTAAGGCTGTCATTCTGCCTAACATCTCATTTTGTGCTTCATAGAAAAAAAAGGTTGTAAAAACAAATGAGGGCGAGATAATTATAACAGAATTTACATTTTTGGGTGAACTATCCCTTTAAACTCAGATGAGGCAAAGCCCTGCAGTTTAGCAGACATTTTTAGAATGCAATATGTAAGTTGTGTATATTATCACTGATATGTTGAAAGATGTTTCTCAGTATTGTAATTTGAGCCAAGTGCCACCACTGCCTGTTGATCTTTGGGAGTATTTAGTTTCAAATAACGACACAAGAGTCCTTTTCAGAGTACAAAGTGAGGCCTTGGCTCTCTTATGAGGTTTTATAGATTTTAATTAGCAGTTGTTGATCAATAGATCTATTTATTTTTTTTATGCTAAGAAGTTTAAAGCAGCTTTACAGATGATCAGGCATTAACAGAAGATAAAACTGTAATATCTATAACGTCTTAGAGTCATCATTGTGTAGTTTGATAAAATAGGATTGTGAATTGTGTTTAAAAATAAGTAATTAAATAATAATTGTATTTATAACCCCAGAGAGCAAGCCAAAGGCAACTGTGACAAGGAACACAAAACTCCATAAGATGTTGATTAATGGAGAAACATAACCTTGGGAGAAACCAGACTCACTGTGAGGAGCAGTTCCCCTCTGGCTAACATCATGAATATAATGCCAATACTACTTCTGTATAGTGCAAGTTATGGTTTAAAATTATTAAACTAAGTGTTAAGGGTCAGTGATTGAACATAGATTTTGTATGAACTGTAAGATTAAAGTCTAATGTCTTTGAAGTCCATCCTGGATTAACTGCAGAAGTTCACATAGAGGCGTTTGTCCTTGTTAGTTGGTGATGAAGGGTTTTGTTGGCAATTAATTGATAGTCTATGTATTCCAAGTGTGTAGTCCATCATTAGACTGAGGTGATGCAGGCAGAGATTAGTTTTGATTAGGTGCATCACAGTTCAACCGGACGGTAATTTCGGTGAGGTTCAGTGGGGTCTATCCTAAATACAAGGTTCAGGCAATAGTATATGAAGTATCCCATGTCTTATGGTTGGAGTTGGCATCAGTTCATCCTCTGAAGTCCATCGTAATACATTGAAGTGATGTTTGGCTGGCACCGGCTGCTATTAGTCATCATCACACAGCGACACATAACGGTGGAGTCAAACATGAAGCAGGAATGGAGCTGGATCCAGCCAGTTCTGGTGACCTCAGGATGGGAGTCTTGAGGTTGAGACAGGGAAAAAAATATAATTATATTAACATGGTTCTGGTTCAGGCAGACCTATCTAAAGAAGCCTAATTGTGAGTTGATGGATAAATTAGGTGTATGCCTGGCTAAATAGATGAGTCGTTAGTCTAGACTTAAACTGAGGGAGTGTATCTGCATCTCGAAGCATGTTAGGGAGACTATTTCATAGTTTAGGAGCCAATTATGAAAAGGATCTACCTCCTTTTGTGGATTTTGATATTCTAGAAATATTAACAGGCCAGAATTTTGTGATCAGAACGGATGTGATGGAATATAGCGTAGTTAATGACTGATTCTTTAACTTTTACATTTGGTCCCCACTGTTATTGGATATTTGGTTGCATCCTGGCTAGCAAGGCTTTTGTGGACTAAACTCGTGATCTGTTTGTCTAAAATTGCTAAATGGAAATCAGCATTCCATTCCAGAGTGAATTACATTTGAAACAATGGCTTTTGAACTCGTAACACTTATTTTTACCTTTTTTTTTCTCCTAGCTTTATTATTTTTTTTGCTATTTTTTGTTATTATTTTTTTGTTATGTCATTTTCAACTAGATACAGTAAATTGTGTTGGATCATTTATGCTTAAAACAATTTAAATGGTTGGCATCATTGAATGCTGAAATTCAAGTGATTCTTAAAGTAAAACTAATTTCAGACTCTCCGATGACCATCAAGGGCAGTACTGCCTCCTTCTCTCTCCCCCCCTTCTCTCTCCCCTCCTTCTCCCTCTCTGAGATTAAGGGGAGGAGCAACGATTAAACCAGAGGCAGGCTTTACTACAGCAGCGTGTCAGATACACACTTAGTCACAGCAGTAGATAGAGCGTGAGCCTTACATCCAGACCTATAACCTGGCAATCTTAAGCTGGATCTACTGCCAGCCCACTCTTATCCTTAAGGATTCTGATTACCTCCGATTTGCCAAGGGATTTTTGTTTAACGTCTAAGGAGCGAGTTGGAATCTGTGTGTGAAAGAGTAAGTACTTAGAACTGTTCAAACCTTGCTCCAGTGCCTTTTTAACTGGTTCCCGTTAATGATTGATTCGCGGGGTGTGGGGGTGTTTGGTTAGTGTGCAAATGAAAGGGTTTAATAGTGCTGGTCTCCTGTTATACGCTCCAGGCGAGTGCCGTGGCAGCATGGGGGTTTGTTATTGCAAGGGTCTCTTTAAGTGTTGCTGGGTGTAAGGGGGAGGGTGTCTGCTGACACAAGACAATCCTTCCACTGTAAGACCTTATATGCAAGGTGATAGCCGGTCATAGAGGATCACAGGCCAGCCAGCCCAGTCCGCTTCTGTTTGTATGTGTTTCTTGAGTGCCTGTGTTTGTTTGGATATGGTTTCAAATGATCAGTTTCGCAGGGTGTGTTGGGGTTTGGGTTGGCCAGTGCATGCAAGCCCTTTGGAACTTTTTCTTGGAGTTGAATGCTCTTGTCTCTTGATCTCTGGAATTAGTGTCTTTGCGCACACTCGCTGCACTCACCGCTAGCTGGGGCTTCTGCCAGCAGACAGGAGCATATGTGGCACATGGTGCACTCACCAGTGTCAGCATGGAGGAACTTTCCATGAACTCAGGACCAGACGGCTTTACCAGTGAAGGGAAAAAATGAAAAGTGAGAAGTGTTATTTTCTGCATTAAAAGCTGTTAACTCCTTTGAGCTTTCTTTGCTCATGTAGTTTTTGCATCTTTAGATAACTGTGATTGGGTCAAGGGCATGTAGGGGGTGGAGACTACAGTTTTAGTAAGAAAACAAACTTCTAGTCTGCTTTGCACTGTCAGTCATCCATAGATTGGTGATTATTAATGGATTGCCACTCAAAGTCTTCCACTGAAGTAAATATGAAACTACTTAAGTGAAATGTATTCATTGTATACATTTCATGAAATGTTTTTGACATGCTTTGGTGCTTTCAAGGTGCAAGAGTGATTTTTATTACATGGAAAACTATTGGTGTTGCTGTTGATCTTTTTAACTTCCCTTAAGCTACAAGTAACACATTAAGTTCATGTCCAATAAGAGATTTATTTATTTTTTATTTTTTAGCCAGAGGTGTTGCTCCTTGTTTGACAGCTGCACATGGTAGATATCTACTCCAGTCAGAGAACTAAAGGGAACAGTAACAAACACAGCAATTTTAGCCCTCTTCAAAGAGCTGAATATTTACTCAGTTTACAGTATAAACTACAGTTCATTTACGTGGGCAGCATATGAAGGCATCATAGATAACTTTGATGCAAATACTGTTCCAAAAGGCCTTCTAAAGTGGAATTCAGAGCGAAAACGTTATTGTACCAACAAAGGCTAGGCACACTACAACAACTTAAACAAAACACTTTTTTTTCCAAGTTTAAATTTGTAACCTTTTAAAGGGATAGTTCATCAACCACAACCCCCCCCCCCCCCCCCCCCCAAAAAAAAAATATCACCCTCATGCCATTCCAGATTATAATATTATTTCTTGTGCTGAACACAAATGAAGATCTTTAGAAGAATATTTCAGCTCTGAAGGTCCATATGGATATAAACATTTTGAAGCTCCAAAAGGTCATAAAGGCAGCATAAATGTAATCCAAACAACTAAATCCAAATCTTTGGAAGTGATATGATAAATGTGGGTGAGAAATGGTTCAATATTTAAGTCATTTTTTTTACCATCAATCTCCAAATTCACTTTCACAATTCTTCTTTTGTTTTTAGCGATTTAGCTTCATGCACATTGCCACCTTCTGGGCAGGAATTTATACTACACAAATGACTTAAATATTGAACTGTTTCTTAGCCACACCTAGCATATCACTTCCGAAGATATGGATTTAACCTCTGGAGTTTTATGGATTACTTATATGCTGCCTTTATGTGCATTTTGGAGCTTCAAAATGTTGTTACCCATTCACTTGCATTGTGAGGACCTATAGAGCTGAAGTACTATTCTAAAAATCTTTGTTTGTATGCAACAGAAGAAATAAAGTAATTCACATCTGGGACGGATTGGGGGTGAGTAATTGATGAGAGAAATGTCATTTTTGGGTGAATTATTTCTTCTAGTAGACTCACTTTTGTGTTTCTAACTAAACATGACTATTTTAGCCAATGTTTGTGTGTGCTAAGTAGTTTTATGAATTTTTTTATGCTCGTAGTTGCATATATAGGGCATTCCAAATTGTTCATATGGTGCCTTCTCAGTTATGGCACTTTTCCACTGCACGTTACGGTTTGACTCACCTCAACTCTACTTGCTTTACTTTTCTGAGCTTACATTTCCATTGCAGTTTAGTGCCACCTCAATGTGGGTGGGATTATAGGCTGATTGTCATAGTTGTGCTGCCTCTACTGCCATGACATTATCTTAAACAAGACACAAACTGACCAAAACAATAACACGACTGCTAGCTTTTAGCTACTGGCTTTTAGCTATTGTGCTGCATAAAGTAGTGGTTGCATGGTGATTTTACACAAGTGTAACAGTTAAATTGGCCTGGTTGTTTTAGAAGCAAGCTTCCAGTAGCTGTTCAGTTAAATATAGTGAAGCTTTCAAGCTGAATATATAGTTAACATAACAAAACATACCATCGTGAATCAACGGCACTCTCCCTCCCATTGCTCGCGTCCGTAGCGTCCATTTGGTCGAACCACTTCCACTTTTACTTGATGGTTCTGTAGTCACTTTTAAATTGTATTTTTTTTACTTTTCCCTACACTGTTGGTAGGTCTGGTGGTAGCCGTGTGTGGCCAACAGCTGATACACTTCCTGAGAGACTTTTTCATGTGGAGTGGACTGGTCTGCACCTCGTTTATTGACTATGGCTTGGAGTTGCCATTTTTATTTTCACAATTCGAAAGTCATGTGAACAAATGATACTAAATGTTACTAAAAATTTTAAACTAGCGGGTTGATGCCGCTTGTTGGAAATCCAGTGACGCTGGTAGTGACGATTCTCCCTGACCAATCAGTGATCTGCAGGATTTTGGCCCGGCTCACTTGGAACCTCAACCGAGGTGGTACTAAAAAAAGTACCAGGTACTATCCACATTGGAAAACCCCAAATAAGGGAGCAGAGTCGAGTTGTACAGTGTGCAGTGGAAAAGCCCCATAAGATTGCTACTGTAGGCCACTTCCAAACTAATCTGTTTAAGTCTGAAACCTCCATTTTCAGTTACCTAATGTATTCCAAAGTGTACGTAATGGAGAATGTTTACGAAAATAGTATATATGCAGTATGTGTATATAGGAATGTGTGTATGTATACATATGTTCATACAAGTATATTGATTAAGTTCTAATTTTGACGGGTAGATGTTGTTTTGTAAATAGGGTAGGCGTAATAAGCCACGGCTTCAGCCTACACCTGTTCGGTTACCTTCTTTGTTTGTAATGAATTTGTTGTATATATATTTTGTTCCATGTTTAGTAACCGAATAAAACCTTCATTCATTAAAAAAGCTCCATTTTCGGTAAAGGAAAAGGACATTGTAGTGTGGGTGAGAAGAGTAAACGTAGCGAAATGAATGCATTTTAAAATAAAAAAGTATTAGTCTGGACATTGTCTTAGAAGGCACGTCAGGATCACTAGGTTTTGGAACAGATTTTACTTCTCTGGAGAATTTAAGAGAATAATAAGGAAAAGTTTTTGGAAAGTTTGAAAAAAAAAAAATAGTGTAACAGAAGAAAGGTAAAGCAGAGAGAAGATGGAGAAGATGAAATGAAAGAAGAGGACCATTGAGAGAGGGCTGACTGTACTGGTAGCCTTTCCCCTGTGTTTTTCTTTGGTCTGATCCACAAAGACAGCAGCTGGCAATAGTATTCTGGCTACAGGAGCCTTGACAATGGTCTGCCTGTGTGAGGCTGTCAGAAAGTGTTTAGCTAGTTGGTAAAAGAAGGTGCCTGTTATACCAATAGTGCATGGCCTGTCTGCAGCTAGTTACATCTGTCACACACATGATCACACCATAAATACCAGACAGAAGGATTTGAAAGCCATTTCACCAAGTTACCTTCGCCTTCTTGGTACCAATAAGAAAGGTACTGCTGAGTGTGTAGCAGCAGCCTGTTGCATATTTGGTCAAGAATAATAGTAGAGCAGATGCAGGCCATATCTCTTAGTAGTATCTTTACCGACGCATAAAACTCTGCATTCTCTGTCCTCTACGCACCACCTGTTTCTCATCCTAGTCGTTAGATCCCAGCTTTAGCTTTGATTCCTCCTGCTTGGCTTGCTACTATATACCTGTCTGTACCTGTATGTGTGTTTTAGTAAGATATGTTTAACTTAAGACAAGAATGGATTAAAGAACTGGGTCAGTTATCAGCTCTGGTTGTAGAATCAAGGAATTTAAATAATCGCAAGTCTTAGTTTTTTCTTAGATCCTTCTGGCACAAACTCAAACTCTTGAGTGTTGTGATACTCTCCTGAGGTGCATACAAGATAACACAAAAACAATCCCTTTTTTTGCTCTACGTCATTAACTGCTGACAGTTATAATTCCACTGTTGATGACACTCCCCAACAACCTCCTCCCAAAAAGCACTTTGTATACTTTGAATCAACTGTTTCAGTTTCATACTTAAAATTTTATATTATTCAAGACCCCATAAAATAATTTGACGGACCTGCATTTCTTTCCAGTGTGACAAATTCCTATTGAATTATGACCGGAACATATTGAAGGGCTCATACCCTTTTTTTTTTAAATAGCCAATGGGCTTGAGTTATGTCACAGCCATGAACCATGATTTTCTATTTGCTAGTTGTTGACATGTGTTTTTAAGTTTAGTGACATTCTCATTTATCGAGAGCCTTTGATTGGACCAAATCCAATGTAGTGCATTTTTGGTTTGTTTTCCCAAAAGAGAGCAAAAGTATGTTATGTGTATGTTAAGTATAATTTTTTTTTAAATGTGTATATCTGCCAAATGTCAACTTTTTAGAGAACACTAACATTTGTAGATGGATTTAGAACTAATAGACATGGACTAAAAGCCACAAAACTTTAATTTTGATTTAATTTGGTGTTTAAAGACTGAAAACTGCCACTTTTCTGACTGGGAATGCTCTAATAGAGGGCTGTTTATAGAGATTGTGTCATTGGAAGGTCTCACTGCTTGTATACCCTTAATGCGTGATCTACAGGTGACAGACATTGGGTACAAGAGTTTAAAATGTCCTACTTGTTCATGTAGTTGACCACAATCTTGTAAAGAAAGCAAGACTTGAGGCCTGAAGGGGGGGATCAGTCACTATGTTTTTAGTCACTGCTGGGAAGTCTTTAAACATGCATTTTAAGCGACGTCAGTGGGCTCCCCTCTGGTTTTCCCTGTCCAGCTCTCTCTCCCAAGGGCATTACATGAGAACTGGCTCTGAAGTTTGAAACAGACAAAAGCTCAGTATTTGCTTGCTTGTCTCTGAGACCTTTAGTTCCCTATTGAGAGAGAGAGCGAGCAAGAAAGAGAGAGAGAGGAATTCCAACAGCAGAGGGGGCATTTTGGTTTGTCACAATATGCTGATCTTCTTAAGAACAACCTTCTGGAGTTAGTTTTTATGGTCATTATGCGCACATGTGATGGGAGCAATTATGTCTGTTTTCTTAGTGCGCTGTCTGCCGCTGTCACATACACACACACACACACACACACGTTGACAACTCCTCTGCCTCACACCTGTTCCTCCTGCGTGTCTGGGTTATACAGTATGTATTATGCAGGTCTATTTTAAACAGACCAGGTCATTGAAGCATGTCCGTGACTCTTTCACCAGTGGTAATGTGGTATGTGTGTGTGAATCATACACTGTATCTGTATTAGTTTGCATGAGAAGTACTGTATGTGATTTGGCATAAATTAGTTTTCCAAGTTGATAAATTGACTTGAACCAGGTTGCTTGCCTTCTCACACTCTGACACATACACAGACATACACTCTGTGATCTGATATCTTCTTGGAGCATTCCAGGTTGTGCCCTTTACTCCACTAATGGCTTCTCGGACCCTATGAAGCATAACCACACAAGAGATTCACACCACAGAACTGCTCTCCTTCAGTAGAACACTTATCGCGCCACACTACTTTTTTTTGCCTCTGTTACCTGATCTGAGATATTTAATTATTTAAAGCCTCCATAACCTTGCGAGTATTTAGCTGAGAATTGAGGACTGGTGATTGTGTGTCAGTGTGAGTGAGTGAAGGGGTGCAGACCAGAGCTTTAGGCCCTGACCCAAATGGCGCACTTGATGCAAACTTGCGCCTTTCGCTAGCATGTGTCATTGAAATCCATGAGACCATAGAGTGTCCCATTTGTCTTTTTAGGTTTCATAAGGGTACTCATGAGTGCCTCAGACTTTCATTGTTATTGCCATTTGGGACAGGACCATTGTTTTTGCACAGACTATTGTTTTTGGTGTCTGCAATTTTGCACCACAAAGCTGCTCAAATTGCTACTCCAACAGTAACATTTCTTACTGAAAATTATTAACTAAGCTCAAAATAGTTTTTGGAACAAAAATAGGTCAAATCCAATTGCAAATCCAACATATCCATCTCTGACCCAGATGGCCACAAGAGAGTCCAGTGATGCCATATTGTCCAGTATGTCAAAACAGCACCATTTTCCACCATTTGTCTACCTATGCAGAAGCTTCTCTGTGTAACTGTAAGTGAAGTGAAGCCAACTGGAACAATGTGCTCTAACTTTAACAAAGAGCCTGAAAGCGTCCTGTGCTAAAAGTACAGTACAGTTAACTTGTGTTTGTTTAGAAGTAGGGGAAGTATATGAGAGAGAAGGAGAGAGATAGGACATGGGTGACTTTTGAATTATTTATTCAAATGGATCAAAGATGTGGCATGTTATTAGAGGTTCAGGTCCTGTACTTGAACTTTAGATGTCGACTAACAGCTTCATTCAGTCCATGCAATGTTGATCACAGTGTTCAGATTGTCTTGTATAGCCACACATTTTTAAATCATACTAACTGCTTAAGTATTCTTTCTGGTATAGATCTTATGCCTTAATTTCTTGTTGTCTCACTTTTCATTTTGGTTCATACATTCGTTGAGTGTTGGTTTCATGGTGTATTCCAATTCCAAGTTTGAAAGCTCCATTTCTGAGTTGAAACTTTTTTCCCCCCCATATCATCCACTGCTTAGAACTCTGCTTCAAAGTGCTGCAGATAGATGCACCCTACTCTTGCTATCGGGACTCTAATATAAGTGAGATCAAAGCATACATATCTACGTACATTCATGGCAGCTGAAAATATCTCTCATGTCTGTCGATTAACATTCTGCAAAGACTTTAATTTCCCGTTTTGATCTAGTTTAGTGTGCTTTGCTGAAAGTGGAAACTGTTGCTTGCGCTGTACCCAATGTAATTTTTAGATCGAAGCAACAAAAAGGTCTTTACCACCCAATTGTTCAGTTCAGATTAACCTAGAAATGTGAGCAATATCAGGCCATGACTGATCTTTTAAATGCAATCTCAACCTCTCGTCAAGGTGTATGTGTATAGTTCCAAGTATCATGAAAGCATCTGAAGATCTATGGATCTTAAAAATGATCAGCCATGTAAATCTGGTTAAATTGCCAATTGGCACAAAAACACCAAATTAATATTCCAGCAATGCACAATTTCATTTTCATCTTCTGTGCCTTCAGCTCTGACCTGCATAACCTGAGCTGGGTGGTGCAATCACTGTAGTATTACACACTGAATCACACCTCCAGGTAATACCACACCATGTTCTGCAATAAATCCTTTATAAAATGTTCTTCTTTTAGAAATTCATAGTTCACTACATTTCACTTGAAATCTTGCCAGCACTCAACTAAAAAGAATTTAATGAAAAGGGTTTCCTTTAAGAAGCTTTTAAAAGAAGTGGCATTCTATGCTAGAACTTGTTGTTTCAGAGTGTATTAAATGGACCTATTTCTCATCATGTCTCAACTTGTGGTGCCATTCCTACCACCTATCCTCTAATTTGAGAGCAGTATTTTGAAGATTGTCATCTGAACCACTGTAAATTCCCTTTGTAAACCTATTAATAAAGCTAGTCAGTGTACCTTCAGCCTAAAACCAAAAGTTTTCTTTAGGTTTTCATATGCTTCATGCACAGTGAGATGCACATAAAATATGTTTATATTGGCTGCAATTGTGCTACGTTGTGCATCAGATTCTTGATCATGGGCAAATGTGGACAGGACAATTGCTTGTTGCTAGAAACTTGTCACGTCATGCATGGTTAAGACTGGTTAATGTGTAAACATTAACATGACCACAAACAATGTGTTCAAAGTAAGGAAGAACTTTGATAATTAGCACTTTAATATAGGCCTAGTCTACAGTAGCACAACTTTTAAAAACAATTATTCTGTGATTTTACTGCTTACTTGCAAACATAACACTAACATATCTGTTTCCTTGCAAAGAAAACTCCAAATTATAGATCTTCCAGAAGCATGTCATAATGTTAGTGAGCTGCCAATTTGATTGACATGACCCATGTCTGCCCTTTTTACTATGGGTCAGTCCATCTTCCAGGGTCACAGCCCTGTCGTCTAGGACTGAAATGTCCATGAAATGGAATTTACTCAAAATATCTGGGTTGTAAGGATTTGTTTGGATCACAGGAATGATTAAGATGCCACTGCCTGGGTGACAGTGCACTCTTTGGCCCTAGAATGAGTAGTGCTTTATTGAGCCGCCTGCAATGAGATCACCCACCAGTCAGTGTTTGCATGGGGCACGCTAGCAGAGTGCTTTAGCTACGGCAGCGTAAAAACCCCAAACGACCCGCAGGCTTCTTTAACAGCATGAGTGCTGCATAAAAAAATCCCACCATCAGTATATCAAAAGCTGCTGATCCTATTGCATATGTCTGCTGGTAGATTTTACATGCATGGTTTTGATGAAAAAACGAGGAAAATGCCCAAAGAATGAATCTTTTCCTTTGTAATGGTTATTTTAGAGTTTGCCTTCTAAAAGCACAGAATTCGTTTCATCTCATCAACTTGCAAAAAGAGCTCTTCACAGGCAGAGCATAGACTGACTGCAGTGTCAGGACTTAGAGCCAAAGAAACAGCCGCCACAGTCTTTCTGACATTACTCTGTTGGGGGATTATGTGATTGCTTCACCGTCTCACATTTTGGATGCTTTTGGGTTGTTTCAAAGAGCAGGTCAGTAATTAACGGTCATCATTTACATTTGGCAGAAACGTTTTTCCAAAGTGACTTACAGTGCACTTATTACTGGGACAATCCCCCCCAGAATTTAAGTGCCTTGCTCAAGGACACAATGGTGGTGGCTGTGGGGATCAAACCGGCAACCTTCTAATTACCAGTTATGTGCTTTAGCCCATTTTTTTCCCCAATATGAAATGCCCAATGTGCTCTTAAGTCCTTGTGGTGGCATAGTGACTCAACTCAATCTGGGTGGCAGAGGACGAATCTCAGTTGCCTCTGCGTCTGAGACCGTCAGTCCACACACGGTCACATGGCTTGTTGAGCAAGTTACCGTGGAGACATAGCACATGTGGAGGCTTCATGCTATTCTCTGCAGCATCCATGCACAACTCACCATGCGCTCCACCGAGAGCAAACCACATTATAGCGACCACGAGGAGTTTACCCCATGTGACTCTACCCTCCCTAGCAACCAGGCCAATTTGGTTGCTTAGGAGACCTGGCTGGAGTCATTCAGCACACCCTGAATTCAAACTTGTGACTCCAGGGGTGGTAGTCAGTGTCTTTACTTGCTGAGCTACCCAGGCCCCTCACCATGATTATTTTCTTAACACTAAAAGGTTTTTCTGGTTCCAATGAAAAACCCACATTAAATGCTTTTTAGATTGACTATCAGCTATCAGATTAACAGAATGTGAAAATGGAGTGGGAGGAGATGAGAATGTGCTCTGATGCACAGACAAATAAGTGTGCAGACAATCACCTTGACAGATAAAGGTCAGGGTGAAGAGCAACTTTTTCCTGGCAGCGAATAATTATCTCCTAGTGTTTGAATATCTACAGGATAAGCAGAACTGAAGATGAGATCAAGTGGTGTGATCATCCTGTATACAAAAGAAGACACTCTAGTATAAATTAAGATCGTAAAGATAAAATCTATGGAGAAAATGTGTTAATTTTAGAAATCAAAGGCCCTGTTATTAACACCTGGAATTAACGTTATGTATTTACAGTATGTGCGCACTAGTGATCAGATTTTAAAGGGAGAGTCTCAGATTTCTTGACTACTTTTGCGTATGTTGATAATGCATGAAATGTCAGCGATTGCTTCCAAGTATTTTTCCCAATTTTATCTCACTGCAAATGAGACACGTCAGAAGCAGAATGCTGATCGTTTATTTAGTTTTAACTCCTATTTTGAATGTGGCTGAACGACCCGCCCCTCCCTCTTATTATCGTCGCCTCACCTCTAAGGGTCATCCTTTAGCCAGGCTCACAATGGGAGTAGACAGGAGAGAGGAGGGGCACAATTTAATAAGCCTCGTTTGGGCAGTGGATGATGAGGCGCACCTGAGGAAACTAGAGTCTCATTTCCGCTGCCATTAAAACATAGACTGCTTCTATCTCCTTGTGTGCACACTGGCGTCCTCACAGGTCTAGGAACCCCGGTGCGAGTTAGATTTGTTGCTGGGGATGATGAGCTAGGATGTCTGGCCACCCTTGCCCTCAAATGCTGGGCCCTGGGAAGACAGGCGGCCATAGAAACTGCCACCCCACATGTCCTGGACCAAGGAGTGGAGCGACCGCAGCAACTTGCCCATACCAGCACCATACCACACCATGTTGACTCCCTGCCTGATTCCTCCATTCTTTTGGACATCTTTTCTCAATGGATAATTTACTTCCCCTTTTCTTTCATTATTATTTCAAATAAATGGCTGTCTGAGGCCTGATGCCACACCCACTGTGTCTTTCTGATGATTGACATATGAGTAGGTGACCTATTCTTGGTAGTCCTTTACTGTTGTCCAGACACATCAGTGCGTCATGTTCACAAGTTTCTGAATACCTCAGAATGTGGTTTTATTGATCCATTCACAAAACATTTTTAGACAATGTTTTACACCTGTATAGCACTGACCACAAGACCAGGGGTAAATGGGGCCACAACCACATAATGGGCAAGGTTATTCTCTTCTTATAATCTTTGCCACTTAAAGAGATCTTCATATATCTATGCCACAATTAGCTCTAAACCCAGACAGTATGTTCCAGGACACATTATTGTTTGTGTTCCATTCCCTCAGTGTCATATTGATCGAATCCTACCCTGTTTTTTGGGTAGTATGGTGTATTGATTATGTAGAGTGATATAATGTTGCAGCACTGCAAATTGTTAATGGTAAGGTATAAATAAATAACTTGCTGCTTTCTTTACACAATGTACATTGAGCTTAACAGCATTGTCTGGAGCTTGGGGATTTGTGTTTTGCTAACCACTGTCTAGGCCCATAGTGTAGTTAAGAAGGCTGAAGATTTCTAAAATGACTGGTGGCTATGGACTTAGAGATCCATCTGTTTGGAGAGTTTTAACAGGAGGCACTGGCCTAAATCTATCTCTCTTTGAAAGACAGGTTGAGAGATGGGAGATATATTGAAGGATATTAGGAGGGGCCAAGTGTTCTGAAGGCCCCCTCACATGCACCATGCCCTTTGATGTGATAGATGGGTGTAGCACACTTACAGCACCCTAAACATCTGTCTTATGCATGTTGAGGCCCAGGAATCTAGGCACTTTCTCAACACTGCCCATATATAGCAAAACAGTATACAAAAAAAACATAACCACCATCATGCTTGTTTAGTGCTTTGTAGATGCATACCTATGTCTGATGATTTTAACAAAGTGAGATAAAAGGAAGGAGCAAAATACAGATAGTTTTAATGATAGAGCTTATCCCAGCCTAAGCTGGTTTTCTGCTGGTTTTTGAGGGGCTTAAAACATTTGTCATCCGAGTAGGCTTCTGATCACCAGCTTGGCCAGGCTGGTAGACCAGCTAGAACTGCTTAAACCAGCTAAAACCAGCACACCACTTTAGGCTGGTTAAAAATGCATCATTATGCAGCATTTTATATCGGTAATGACTTGTTACTATCACAAGCAGTCAGTGCTGACCAGACCTGCGTGTTAAATCCAATAAACAAAAGCTGAGGAAATGAACCACACCATAATGGAAATAAATCTGATTATATTTTTTGATTGATTATTTTGTTCTAACAAATATGAATGTCCTTGAAAAGACTGGATAAGGTTTCCTTAAGTTAATTAACTGTACTTTAGAGCCTCTCCCAGATGTTCTTTGTCTTTTTGAATATTTGTTGTAGAAATTTAGAAAAATCTCAGTTTCATTGCTCCTAATAAACGTTATATTTTTGTTTAAAAATATAACTATTATTTGACTGTCAGCATCTCAGGCATAACAGGAACCAGAAGTACTGTGCCGAGTGTGCCCTTATCAGCACTCAGGCTATCAGGCCAAAACTGCCGCCACCGTAAATGTATAAAATCATAGATGGTGAGATAATGCTGAACAATTGGAAACATTTAGGAATGGAAGCAAAGTGGTAAAGCAGGCTTTGACCTACTTTTAAAACCAGACTACTTTTACAGCTCTCCTCACCTGGGTCATGCAAGCGTCACTCTGTGTGTTTGGATTTGCGCTTGATTTTTAAAACAGCTGGCTGGAAACTTATGTAAACGTGGATATCACATAGCTAGAAAATTATGCAGCTCAGTTCTTATTTTCGGCTTCAAATATATTTAAATTTTTTTTTATATATATATATATATATATATATATATATATATATATATTATTTGTCTCTTCATCTGCATCATTGTACTTGGGTGAAAAAGAATTTTAGAAAATGTAAAGTTAAAACTTAGGATTTCCTGCTGTCCACAATGAAACTCATGATGTGTCTGAGTTTTCCCTAATAAACAAACTTTTTTTTTTTTTTTACTATTATTTAAAATGCAATGCAGACACAGAGGCAGTAAATCCAGTAGACTCATACAGTTGGGCTGCAGGGCACTGGCATCCTTCCAGACTGGTTTGTATGTAATTATACAAGGATTCCTTGAGGATCTAAAGCAGAAACTTTCTCCAGTCCTCTGATAGCCTTTGTTTGAAACCCACTAGTCATATTTATCTGTTATATACGAACTAGCATGGGGCAAATGGGTTGACAGCTC
The DNA here is from genome assembly GCA_032164185.1 of Moxostoma hubbsi. Taxonomy (NCBI): domain Eukaryota; kingdom Metazoa; phylum Chordata; class Actinopteri; order Cypriniformes; family Catostomidae; genus Moxostoma; species Moxostoma hubbsi. The sequence goes on from JAVLUX010000019.1 coordinate 17,950,529, forward strand.
CATGCCCTGACTGTCAGAGCTTTATTAGTGAACGTCTTTGTAATTGCCAATTGCACTTTTGCCTCTGTTGATATTAGGCTAAAAGAAAATGAACTGCCTCAATGGAACATCATTATTGGACCACAAAGTTCAGTATGAGTTTGAGACTTGAGCCCTCGAGCACTTATCTTCTGTCCCTGCGATGCTTTTAATATGCCGCTGACACAGTAATTGCTCAAATGCATTCTGAGTGAGTTTGTGTGGAATGGAGCCGAGATTCTCTGAAGAGGCAGGTGTTTGACTTCTGTAACAGCTGTGTGTTGTGATTAAGAGCAAAAAGAGAGTACATTAGATACTGTTAAGAGCTCTGGAATATCAAGATAGAAGGACTAAGGCCCAGCTGGCATTAGAAAAGTCTAGAGCCTTAAAGGGATAGTTTACTCAACAAGAAGATTAGGCTCCATTCTCTTTCATTGCATTAAAGTGAATGGTTACTGAGGCTAAAATTCTGCCTAACATCTTTTGTGTTCCATGGAAGAAAGAAAGTGATAAGGGTTTAGAACAACATGAGGGTGAGTACATGAGGTCAGAATTTTTCATTTTGGGGTGATCTGTCCCTTTAATAGCAGGCAGATATAATTTGAGCAGATATCATTGCAGATTTCTCCTTGAATCCCTTTGTAAACAGATACATTGCTGCTGCACAGTTGCAAACAATGAAATTAAATCCTGCGCACTACAGATATCAAAGCTAATATCAGCATGCATTATTTACTTGAGTAATTACAGAGTATCACTTATGCCAGCTGCTCCAGGAGAGAATAGTCATTGTTCATAAAATAAACATAATGAGATTTGACCCAAGAACTAAACAATGCTCCTTGTAATGTAAATGGAACTCAGTTTGTATCATAATTTCACCTAAATATACCGGAACTCTTTCGATTGATGTCTTAAATTTGTGGGTGGTATTCTTTTGTTTATTGGGCAATCAGCCCTATTAAGGAGGGCCTAATATGTATTGTAAGATTTGTGATTCAGTAGGTTAGATTACATCTACTGAGGCATCAAAAGAAACATACAACCCAGGTCTTGACTTAAGCATGCCCCCACTGACACTCTATGCATCAAATCTCCAAGGACCCTGTACTGAATAGATAAAGCAAAGATGAGGCACAGATACTCCCTTTGCTCAAAAAGGACTGTGAGAAAGAGAGAGGTCCTCGAGGATTAAGGCCACTTCCAGAAAATCATAGAGGTTACTTCCCCTCAGGACGATCAACTTTCAGCATTTCAACTCCTAAAGAATGATCAGCTATATCAGCAGTCCCCTTTGAGAACCTTTCAGGAATTTTTATATGGGGTCCAAAAGTATGGCACCACGTAAAAAAAAAATCTGGGATTCAAAATCTAATTTATACCTGGGCATAAACAAAGTTTCAGGATTTTGAAAAATGTAAAAAAAAATAAAAATAAAAAAATAATAAGAAAAAAATAAGAAAAACATACTGTATGTTTCAGAACTCAAAGCTTTCTCCTCACTGCCTGTACTTCCTTCACATTGTGATGTCACACTGCATCTGACTGACTCACAACACCGAAACAACACAAAGCCTTAATTTACCTTATCACTACCTTATAGCAGTGAGTAATAAGATGTCAAGGAGAAAGCAGGTCACTCAAGAGCAGAGAGCCAATCATAAAAGTGCGGATTTACTGTCAAGTCTTAAAGGAGAAGCAGCACCAAAACCAAGCATTTCTGACAGGGGGTCAGAATAAGTGTGGAAAATTATTGTGTTTTACAAAAAAGTTCTCAGTCTGTGAAAAAGTCTGTTTTGTGCAATAAACTTTTCTAATATTATAAGTGAACCTGAAGGAGCAGATAATTATAATAATAATAATAATAATAATAATAATAAATGCATGTTATGTCCCCTTTTAAGACAGATATATTGTGACAGGAAAGGAGAAGAGAAGCCTGTTGAAAAGGAAGAGCGTCTGTGCCAACTCACTGTCTAAGCAATCATAATGTTGAAAATAAGGTCACTAATGTAATCTAAAGTGAGAAGCTTTAGGCTTTATATCATCCTGCTTTCATTTTGCATGTATAGAGGAGAATTGTAAACATATTGAACATAACTAACAATTCAAATGACAGAGCTCCACCTTTTGCATTCTATTCATTTTGATTTTGGCTCCTGCATCTAGGAAGCTGATTTATATATCTTTTTCTGAGAATTGTATTTCTTTGTAATACATTTCTGTGAGACAGATTTTCTTTGAAAACAGTTCAGTTCTTCCATATTTTCTTAAGAAATCATTGTTTCCCTTCCAGTAAAATGGATACTATTGGGGATACCATAAAGGATGAGTCAATGCTGTGACATTTGCTGCATTACAAATAATGATATTGGAATTAATCAAATTACACTTTGGCATTCGTACATCCGGTCAGCCTGTTCTTTCTGTATAGAATGAATCAGTAATAATGTTACTTAGTGTCTGACTGGGCCTTTATTCGCTTTCAGAATGCCTGAAAATCTTGTATCACGTTCCTTCAACTAGACTAGAGGGATACATATCACTGAAAAATTAATAGTATATCAGAAACATCTTTTCATTTTAATATCATTTTACCTGACAAAGAGATGATGACATTAGCAGGTCTTTTCACAGACACTTTAGAGCTGTTCCACATTTCACAGACCACACATCTGTTATGGAAATTTCTAAGCACTAGTGAGAGAACGAAATGAATCTCTGCTAGAAATATTTACACATCTGATTCTGTCCCTGTTAGAAGCATTTTAGTTCAGAGAGACTGGGGTAATGAGATTCCTGTATCATTTAATGGTCATATTTTGCATCGATCTAGTTAGCTCATCCAGTTAATTAAACTAAAATGTGATGTTTTCATCTGAGAAGTTTTCTCCACAAAATTGGCCTGATCATTTATCAAAGCTCCTTTTTCAACATTTCCAAACTTGAACTGAGCCTGAAATGTTTCCATTTTGCTTTGGCTATTTAATAAGATTTTAATTAGGCTATTAAAGATATTTGAAGGAGCATATGGATGTAATTAGGGCTGGCCAGATCGCCCAGGGAGGAGTGGGCCATTAATTACTTTAAGCTGGGTCTGAGGATCAGAACGAAACCAATGACACGACAGGAAAGTCACCACAATCTCAGATTCCACATTTCGTGATTCACTGTCTTCGTGGAGTGTAGGTGGTCAAAGATCTTCAAACAGATCCTGATTCAGGTGCTCTACTCTGGTGACACAATGCACATGAACCTGAGATGTCAGCATTACTTCCTTTATGTTTCAATGTTTCAATACCTGTGCTGCTGAGCCGTATTCTGTTGGTATTGACAGCCCCACAGGAAGCGATTTAGCTTGTTACCTGCTTCTCAGGTGTCCATCTGTATCTGATTCTGATCTCAGAGTTTGCAAAACTTCTGCAATTGACTGTTTCAACACTAGCACTTTAAGAGCAGTGAGTCATAGTTATGTCACACAAGTGCTAGTTATTCTTTAAAGTCCCCCTTGAGTCGTGACACATTCTTTATGTCAAATATTTGCTTTGCACTCACTCACACATACTTGTGCACAACAAACACTGCTTTTCTGCATTAAGGAAGGAGGGGAAAACCAAAGCGCTGCCCCTTATTTCAATGCACACATGCAAACACCTCCCAGGATTTATATCACAGGTGTCTAGTGTGTTGTGAGTTTTTAGATGACACATTTTGCAGTATGCATGTTAAAAGAAAGAAAAGCGTTAGCCCTTTGTCTTTCATTCCAAGCATGTATTTTATCCCATCGACAAACCTGATAATCAAGACAGCTGCTTCTGTAGTAAATCCACTTCTATTTTTATGACAGACAGGAAATGTCATGCGATGCCATCGTTAAATACGGCTCACATACTGAAATCACACATAATTTTAGACTGGCCATTGGCTGAACTGAGATTATTTATGTATGGAACTCTTTAGCATTTACCATTTGACATTATTTTGGGTAATTGTGTGGTCTGTTGATAAAACATAAAGTTTCCTACTTTCCTGCTAAATGTACCGTATTCCACTTGCCTGTGCCTGAAAAAAGCCATTATGAACTTTAAAGCCATTCATGTAGGTTCAAAAGTTTTCTAGTCTTTGAAACACCAGTTTTGAGTTTAGAGGATGATGTTTTGACGGGACACTTGAAGGTGTTTTGATGCCAGTAACTGGCTCAAAACTGTGATTGGACAGCCTGAAAGGATTTTGACACTTATCGGACTAGTAATTGACAGGCCACTTCAACAGTCAGTTGATTGCCTGACTCTATAAGCTCAATAGCCCAGCCATTTCCATTCTGCAAAGCCCTCTTGGACATCTTCAACATCTACATTACAGAAATGCCTCAAAATGAACATCTAAATAGAAAAAAATTTGATAAAATGTGCAATGACCTATCTCCAATCCACCCAAGAGAGACTCTCCAAATCTCTCTGAATGATGATTATTTCCATATTATAGATCATTTTAAATCATTATCATTTTGTTTTGGTAATAGTTGAATCTTATTTTATCTGAATTATGAATGTTTAAATATAATTCTTGTTCACTTGGGCCATTAGTCTCAGGATTTGGGGATTTTAATCACTAATTGGTGTTTAATTCATCATAGTAAATGCCTTTGAGGACTAGAATTGAGTTGATTCATTGCTTTTGGATTATCCCGACTGTTGAGATAAGTGAACTGTGAATATAACTGCATATATATATGAGATGAACTGTGAGACCTTCAACATCCTACTTCAGCTCCCCACATGCCTCACCAGCATTTATCCTCTTCTTATCAAAACTTTAAATTAATGGGATCACACTGCCATTGGTTAACTGTGATGTCCCAGTTAACCAATGGTGCTTGGTAATTGATCCTCCCACACCAGTATGAGCGACTCCACAGCCTTGACCAGCAGGACATATTCCAACCCCAGTATATGGACTGTGGCAGTAAGAGTGTGACCTTGAGTGTGAACTGAGATAGTATTTATACAGAAGACTTTAGATATATATTGTAGAAAATTCTAATTAAATAGTGAATCATAATAAAAAATAAATAAATAAATGAATTTTCATAATCAGACAATGCATTAAATGTAATTTCAGGATTTCTTAAATGCAGCATGTATATATGTTGTTCAAATTGAACTTGCAGAGTCTTTCATGCAGCTAAATGTTATTCAATACTTTGTTTCATGTTTGCCATATGTTGTTTGTAGGTATCACACCATCTTACATTTGAAATATTGATTTAGCTGTCACATGGATCAGTCATTACCAGACATAAACATTATGTAGAGTATTTTGTGCCTATTAGAGTTTGTCTGATGTAGATAAAACATGATCATCAATATTCAGCAGTTATTCAGAAAAGTATTTGGAAAAAAGAGCACAAGAACAGTCCTAAAAAAAAAAATTGCTGAAGTTCCAGCATTCAAATTTCTGCCTATATGATTTAATTTTCAGATGTTATTTGAACAAGCAACAGTTTTCCGATTCGGGACGTGAATTTTTTAGTGGGAGTCTCAGGTCTATCGTCTCCCAGATGGAAAAGTAGCCTTCTTTCTGTCTTCAATTTCTTCAGGGACGACTTATGACTAGTAAGTCTTGGCTCTCTCATGTTGTCTATATTAGAGCAAAGCATCACTGCTGTTTTGGCAGTTGTGCAGTGAATTGTCCTGTAGTATACAACTATAGAGTTTGGTGCCATATGAGAATGTTGGCTCAACTTTGAAGCTCTTAGTGTTTGGTTATGAAGCATAAATAGACACAATATTTAGTTGGGAGGCTGTAATATCTAGTATAGTAAGCTTCCAGGGGTGTCATGCACCTGTATTTTTTGAGGGGGCTCAAGGCAAGATAAGAAAAATACATGCATCATTCTCTTCACATTTGCAACTTACAGGTGCGGTGGTGCTCTAAGCCCTGATATGGGCATGGTTTGGGCGTGTTCTACCTTCTACAGACATGCATTCCTTTATTTAGAGTAATCTGGATTTATTAACTGTAGAACGAGGATAAGAACAAATTTGTGTGCATACGCACCTGTTGTGAATCTGGCAGAAATAATTTGTGAGAATGTTCCTGTGTGTATAAGTACACAAAATCAGTGCAATTATTAGTGAATGAGACCCACTGTCTGTTGAATCATTTGGCGCTATCTTTTTTTCTTCCTTCAAAACCGATTTAACTTGCATGACACTCTATACATTTGGCAGGTCATTAATATAAAGACACTTTACATTGATATTAAATCTTAAACTTGAACATGAGTGCAGTCGGATTAGCTTTGTGGTTGTACTTAAAAGCTGGTCTCTTTAACCAGAGTAATAGAAACCACTTAAGTTCTTCCGAACGATGACATTGAGATGATGACATGGTTGGGTGTTTTAACTATAGATTGAATATCAAGCTATTCAAATATTTTACAATCCATTACATTCGCCTTGCATACACACCTAATGTATGCTGTTATATGCTTATCTAAATGGGACCAAATGAGGTCATCTTTGCTGGAGGTTGTAAATTTTATGACATTACCTAGAATAGCTGTTCAGAGAACAGTACTTTATAGAGTGGAACAGATGAATGATGATCTAGCCAGTGTAAGTGATTATGGCAAACTGTTCTCCAAACTGTCTTAGTTAACTGACATGTAAACCGAGGATGAAGCAAATTTCCATTGTCAAGTGAAACCACAGATTCCAGGAAATTCTAATTTATTGCTTTATCATTCTTACACCTATCTACATTCTATAAACACCCACTCACACCCTGACCTTAGTGATTAGCGCTAAGATTAAGCTCAAACATAGAGTTCTGCTAAGCAATGAGTAAACATTTTATAAATCTGTGTCCCTTAAGGCTACATATTTTTGCTCAAGCAGAGATTCTTGGCACAAACCAGAAGTTTACTGATGATTTTCAGAGATATTATCCCACATGAAGAGCTGACCATGCAGGTAAAAGTCACTTGGTCTATACTCCCACGTCTCATTGTGCTGTCAAGCGTGACCTATTGCGACTTGCTCATACTGGGTATTGTGGGTTTTGTTTAACATGAAGAGGATATGCTCCATTTAGAAATGGATAAATGCTTGTTTAAAGGAATGCATGGTCTTAATTAAGTTGAACAAAGCACAGACAGTGGATGAATGTACTCCCCCAAGTCACAGCAAGGAACTGAGGGTGAATTGTGCCTGCTATTAGTGCTATTTATTGTATTTATTTGTCCATTTATTTGCCTCTTGTAGTGCCAGATTCACTGAAGGAATTGGGTAAATGTGGCCACAAAATTGTTACTGAACACAATATCACAAGATGTATGTGTTTGATTGTAGAGGATGCAGCAGACTACTACTTGTTTTTGTATACCTGCTTAATATGCAGAGTCAATTAAGCAATTTGTAGGTTGATTTCACCCAAAACTGTAATGATATGTTGCTATTAAAACATGCCTGTTCAGCCTGACACTGCAATATTGGCTTGGCCAATGTTGTGAGTTTGGGGCGGGACTATCTGTTTGTACAACTAATAGAAGACAGGTGGAGTTCCTGGAATCTGTTTGTAAATGGTGCTTATTTTTGCAACTCTATTTGGTGATAATAGTTATTGTAGAAATTAAACTTTAAAGCTGAATTTTGAATTTTTCATACAAACAGATAGTCACGCCGCTAACTGACACCATTGGTCGAGTCAATGTTATTGTCTCTTTTGAGACATGTTGCTTATAACTAAGAGGAATTTTCATAGCGCCAGTCTTTATGGTTTTCAAGAAAATGTACCTATGAATAGCTCACTTATAGTTGTCTGCATATTAAGCTGGGATAGGAGAAAGTATTTTAACACAGATATACTTCAGCTATAAGTAACATAAGGAACTTGAAATGCTCAAGATGCAGTGCTATTTAAACACATTCAGTACCAAGTTAAACTTAATTTCAGTATTTTTAGCTAAAACAGAGAAATACGTGCAAAAGTTGTGCAGTTGTTTAGTAAATTCACCCCTAAATATCCCATGAGCACTAAATAGTAGGCTTGGGGTTGATTTCTTTTTCAAGCATAGATATTCAAAAGATATTCCTGATGATCATAGATGTATATACAGATTTTTTTTCAGATATAAATAGGGCTGTTCGTTGCACAATTGTCTTAATAATTTGTCTTTTCTAACATATTTCTCAACACAATTTTGGTAGTGTGAGCGGAAGTGTTACTAAAAGGGATTAACACACCTGATGCGTCGTATGGACAATGTGGCAAGTTCTAAAATTCTAAACAATTATTTTCTGTTACAGTACTATGCACAATGCTGTCGATAGATGCCGAACAACGACTCAAGAGGAAGCGGTTCCAAATTCTGCAGTGTTTTGTAGTGCAAATTGCAGAGTTTGATTAAATTCGACCCAAATATAGCCAGTACTGGATGATATATTATTTATGAATCTTCATATAGAATTTTCAGTTACAGATTTGTATTTTTGTGGTTTGACCACTTGAATGAAGCCTATTTACGAGAGCGTACAGAAAAATTGCACATTTAAATGTCATAATTTCTAATTGTTCAGGTTTTGCAGTTATACCAGTTTCATACACTAACCTGCAAACTCATCAACGTCACTTTGTTCATTCTTGAAGAAGTAAAAACTCTTCATAACTTTTTTGTATATGGTGTTCAACAATCTAGTTAGGACTGCAATAGAACCTGTGCCTTGGCCTGCCCATGACTGGCTTCAATCATTAAATGTTGATGTTACATCAACGTCTTGTGATCTCCCGACACTATTATGCCAGTCTAAATTCAACAGAAGGCTGAATTTGAAAGCCTTCAAATTAGGCTTCTAAATGTCGGCTAATTTCGATGCCTCAAAATGTATCGATAAAATATTGTGCCGATCAATAATCGAAATACAGATATTTTATGACATCCCTACTGAGAAGCTATAAGATGTTTTGATGTAGCAGTTCTAACTAGTACTCAAATGTTTTTTCTCATCTTGTCTTTTCGCACAATGTGTTTATGGAACAATTTTTGTGTCTTGTTTACTGCAGGTTGGTGAGAAGCCTGTGTGATAATTTACACAACCACATGAATACTGACTTGGGCTCTACCACTGTCCTCAAGGACTTGTTTCTTAGTGGAAATCCACCATTGTGAAGTACTGCTTAGGAAAGTGCTCCAGCATCACTGCTCGTCACATCAGCACACTGCTCTCCTGTTCAGGGAGCACAAGTTCCCTGCTGGAGGAGAAGAAGTAAAATAAACAAGAAAGAAAAAAGATCTTCATGAGTGCCAGAAAATCCTGAGAGTTAGACACATTGAGACGCAAGAAGCAAAATGACTTCTTTCTCTCTCCTGGCCAGTGGCCTGTTCCTGCTCCATCTTCTCCTGGTTGGATTGGGTCAAGCAACAGAGGACGACGTCACACCACGCCTCAGATTCTCTTACAGTAAGCACATAGATTAATTCTATTCACAGAAACACACATATGTACAAACACACACAAACATGCACACAGCAGCAACTCACACTGCTGATGTGTGGTGAGTCTTTTAAATGAGGTATACATTGATAAGACTAGTTGACTGCCTTTCGGGACAACAAGACGACTAGTAAAAATAAGTAGTAATGCAAGCACTACTTCATAACAATCTGGGCTGGGATACACTGACTTGTTGCTTTGCCTCTGCATCAGCTGTCCTAGCCCTCACATTGCAGTCTCCATTAGAGTACCACAGAACTGGGGGTTGATGGGCAGCCGTGTTTACACGGGCCCCTCCCTCACTGACCCACGTGTATAGATCATCCATTTGCTGAAAAGTGTATAAAAGAGCTGGCTCCCACGGCTGGTAGGAGACTATAAATAAAGCCTTGTGTGGAGCCGACCATACGCAGTCCGACTGCGAAGAGCTCTGAGGGGGCTACAGGCTGTTGGAGCCCCTGTGATCTCCCATGGACAGTAACACTTGCTGAAGTGTTGATAAACAGAAGACAGATATCAGGGGCTGACTGGCTCACGATGGCCTCCGCCGTGTTTGTCTAGTGGTGGATTACTGTGTTTACATAACCAGTGTGCCGATGTGAAGTTAATGTGTAACATACACACACATCTCCTTGTCAGTCATCACAGGACAACAAAGCATCTATTTAAAACTTTTTAGAAACATTTTGTCTTTCAAGCAGATGTGGTGTGGCTCCATTATTCTACAACAGTGTAATAATTCCCCTTTTATTTATAATGATCCATTTGCAACATCTAAAACTTAACCTCTGTCATTTTGAAGACAGCCCACTTCCTCTTGCATGAATGGCAGCTGCTTTAGGGTGGGTCCATTCAAGTTTTTGCAGGCTGGGGTGAATTGTGAATGCAAGACACATGATATAATACAATGTGTGTATAAACACTGTACACTATGGCACTATTAAGTTACCATGGTACTATTGATGGTGTTAGTGACAAATATTTTGTGTCTTTTAAGACAAAAGCATGGATTTATTCAAGCTGTGACATGCGACACATGTGCGTGGCTATCTGTCATTGGTTTGAATATACAGATACATACAATAGAATTGCATAATACATAGCCAGAGGCATAGATGTCTGGGACACTTTATTTATTTATTATTTTCAAGTCCACAAATACTACTTCTGCTGAGGCAGATTGGTCAACAAGAAAAGGCAAGTTATTGTGAGCTTGTTATATTTGTCATATGTGTCTTCGTTGTGTTGGACAAAGAGTTTAGATTGATGTCAACCTATTTACACCTACCTGTGAATGCTTTTCCAAATTTACACTCTACCTTTATTTAAAAGGGAATCATGGGGGTTAATCCGTACCTGCTTAAACATGCCTCTTCCTTCTTTTGAGGGTCTACATGCATAGTCTGTCTTGCACGCCTGCCAACCTACAATAAAAGCATCCCTTAGAGCCCTGATATTGCATTTCACAACCATAAATTCTCTTCTTCTCTTCTCTTGATTTTAGTTTTTTGTTTCTTTGTTATTTGTTCTTATGTTATCCTCGGGATAATGCTGTTGGTCTTTTCACCAGACTTTTTACCTGTCTCACTAATGCCACAAGGAATTCTGCTCTTTCTCTGTTTACAGTTTTTCCTCAATCGCTTTGGCTCAATTCTCAAATGAGAGTTATTTTTTCAAAACATTGAGTTCAAATCTCTGAACAATTAGTTTTTTTTGTTCACACCAGATTTGAATTTCTTATTCATTTAAGAAAATTTAACTTGTTTTGGCACATGAGCAAGAACAATTGTCTACAATTTGCACAATAACTAAATGCACATGGCTTGCAGATCAAAACTGATGAGTTGATTCTCAGTGAAAATGTCATACTCTTCACAACTTCTAAACATTCTTTCATCATGTGAGCCATCACATGCAAGATGATCCATTCAATTATCAAAATCTTTCAGACGTACACTGCCGTTCAAAAGTTTGGGGTCACTTGACTGAAAAGTTTCTCATGATCTTAAAAACCATTTGATCTGAAGGCGAATGCTTAAATGTTTGAAATAGACAGTTTAGGGGGCCAGTGGTAGCTCAACGGTTAAGGCTCTGGGTTACTGACCGAAAGGTTGGAGGTTATCACTTTTAAATGTTTAAATTTGCTGAAGTTAAGAAGCACTTAAAAGGTGTCATTGAGTGTTCGTTGTAAAAAGTATTGAACATTCGTAACTTTGCACATAGGGAATTGTGTTAAGAGCTAAGATCGATCGTGACGTAAAACATACTCCGATCTTCAGATCAGCACACATTTCATCAAAGGAAAGGGCCTGGGCTGTCCCTCCATCACAGTAGAACAAACATTTCTCCTAGGTCCTCTTCCCTTTACTGGTTTCCACCTTCCCTCACATGCTAATAAAGAAGGTAATCTGACATGAATATTGAATGGGGATGTGTGTGTGTGTGTGTGTGTGTGTGTGTGTGACAGTATGAACACCCTGTGCTCTGACACCAGCTTAGTTGGGATATGCGAAAACAACTGCATTTCATTGGCTCTGTACAATGACAATAAAGTTGAATCTTAATCTTAATACTGTTTAAAAAAACATCTCAGGGTGATACCTCAAGAAGCTGGTTGAGAAAATGCCAAGAGAACATTTCTGCAAAATCTAGGCAAAGGGTAACTACTTTTGAAGATGCTAAAATATAACACAGTTTTGATTTATTTTGGAAGTTTCAAATATTTTGGAACACAATTTCTATAGTTCCATTTCTGTTCTTCCATAGTTTCGATGACTTTAGTATTATCCTTAAATGTGAAAAAGAATAATAATAAAGAATGAGTAAGTGACCCTAAACTTTTGACCAGTAGTGTACAGGTATATTCCATAAATATCTATGGCATGGGATTTTTTTTATTGTTGTTTTTGTTTGTTTTATGTTTGTTTGTTGTTTTGTTTGTTTGTGTGACATAGTTGTCATTTTGTGGCAATTTTCTGTTCACTATATATGACTTTACATGTAAGAAATGTGTAAAAATGGACATGCAAATGTGAATTTTCTGTTTGCATGGCACACATTGCTACAAAAATAAATTTACTGTATATATACAAATGTGCATATCCTTTTTTTCAGTGTACTACAGTATTGTACAGTATTGACTTTACCCAGTAAACCTTTACCTACTGTTGAAATCTGTATCTAAAAAGCTTGTGATACACAATAGCTAGACAAAACTGGCATTCTTGTACAGTACAGTAAGCAGTCAGTGTCAACAAAAAGAGTTGAACAAAAATGAAAATTGTATGTAACAAACATAGCCATGGTGAAAAAACATCGGAACATTTTGACCAATACGGCTCACACGATGACAAAAAAACTTTTCATTTTGGTGGCATTTGCCAATTTACTGACACAATATCTAGGTTTTGAAGTATTAATTAAATGTATTGGGTGAGTTACTACATTTTGCAGACATGCAGTAGAGTTGTGATGCCCCATAAAACAGTTGTATTTACAGTTTAGAGAATGTTATGACTATTTAAAAAAAATAGCCAAAGTGAATGAGAAAAACTGTGAATGTCTCAATATACATTTACATTACATTCCAAAAAAAATAAAAAAATCTCCAGTTGATATTTATTTGTGAAATACACCTGTACTAAAATTGTAGATTTAAGATATACACAGTTTGTTTACTAAAAGCAGAATAATGAAGTATAAAACCCTGTTGATTGACAGACAGACAGACAGAGATGATAGATAGATAGATAGATAGATAGATAGATAGAACAGCTGTCATATATCAATATGTGTGGAGAGAGCTTCTCAAATAACAATCCACTATATAATGATTAAATAAATATAAAAACTTATATTGAAATAATTACAATTATGTATATTATAAAAATTATAATTCAGATTATTCAAATGCATTACATTACTATAAGTATTGATAAAATAATACAAAATGTGGTAAAATAATGAATCGCATTGAATTAACTCATTAAATTGACTGCTATATATATATATATATATATATATATATATATATATATATATATATATATATATATATATATATATATATAATATATTTATTTATTTATAAAATATACATAGGTTTTTTTTATTGAATTTGTGAAACACAACTTGACAAAAATATCTTTGGGACACAACTTCAGCAAAGGTTGTCAACATTTATTTGTTCATTGCTATCACTTTTAAAGGTTTAAATTTGCTGAAGTTAAGAAGCACTTAAAAGGTGTCATTGAGTGTTCGTTGTAAAAAGTATTGAACATTCGTAACTTTGCACATAGGGAATTGTGTTAAGAGCTAAGATCGATCGTGACGTAAAACATACTCCGATCTTCAGATCAGCACACATTTCATCAAAGGAAAGGGCCTGGGCTGTCCCTCCATCACAGTAGAACAAACATTTCTCCTAGGTCCTCTTCCCTTTACTGGTTTCCACCTTCCCTCACATGCTAATAAAGAAGGTAATCTGACATGAATATTGAATGGGGATTTGTGTGTGTGTGTGTGTGTGTGTGTGTGTGTGTGTGTGTGTGTGTGTGTGTGTAACAGTATGAACACTGGTCTGGTTCACATTATGTGCCTATCAGGAATCAGGATCAGGGGTTGAGAGAGAAGAGACTACATCTGCTCAGCCTCGATTCTTTTGTTCCTCACTTTAATACACACTATGCTGCAGTGCTTAAAGCGCATTAGAAGGCTATTTAAAAAGAAACATATAAACGGTTTACACTAGAGCTTTTTGCTTAACTAGATGGTAATCTCCCTGGTAAAGCTGGAAAATGCATTCCCAGCTATGGCACAGAAGGAAGCTTTTGGCTGTTAACTGCACTCCTACTGCTATTTATATGAGTGGAGGTTACAATCAGCATATCCATGCATTGTGATTTGTCCTTGAACTATTTTTTTTTAAGATTTATTGGCATAGACTAAAATTAAAGTGACAGCAATGTCAAGTGTATGCACATCTGAGTTCAACACAGCATAATATATAGCGTGCGTATGGTGGTCCATAGGGATGTGCCCGAAACCAAATACCTTTTTCGTAAAGTCACGGATAATAACTTCAAAACGAATAACTAATTCATCCGATTAATAAAAAAAATTATTCGTTTGACGTATTATCCAAAGAGCATAAGGATAAAGTGACATTTTAAATAAACATAACCAAAATTACAACGAATTTATGAATCTGTGCAGACAATATTTCTAAAGTGTAAACCTGAGCACGTTGTGATTTCAGATTGGATGGGCATGGTCTCAACTCCGTTTGCGGTCTCTGTTATTTGTGCACATCTGGAGCTTGTCAAGTGTAACATTAACTAAGATACAACATCATATACACTTTCCATTTTTTTTCTAAAACTGAGTGGGAGTTCATCTAGCCGTCTCTTAAAGTTGACCACAATTATAGCCACATCAGTGATTAAGGTAATTAACTAGTAAATGCGCCATAAAGGTTTAAATGCTCCATAGAGTATTCATTTAGCCTATTAGGTATATTCATCCTTATGTAAAACGAAGAAACAGAAACATTATTTTCTTCTTTAAACTGTGCTAAATTTGAGAATGTTAAGTGTTTGAACACTACGCATTTATCATTATTATTATTATTATTATTATTATTATTATTATTTTATTTAACTATTTTATTCCTATTGTAAAAATTTCTGATAGACTCAGCGCATTTCACCTGTTTGTAGGCTATATTGGTTTTAAATAATTTGAATGTTTGAATTTGTATTTATTGTTCACTGCTAAATGTGTGCTTGACATTTAACATTTTGCTAGACACCTCCTGCCTCCAGAATATTGTTTTTATACATGCATAAACAAAAGAATATTCTTTCATGCAGATATTAATATCTGAAATACCAGGAGAAACCACAACATATTCCACAGTTAATGTTGCCTACAAATTCAGCTTCAACTGGTAAGAAAATAAAAAGTATAAAATAATTTTTTTTTTAATAATAATTGTATATTATTATTAGGCTAATATTCTGAAAAGACATATTTTATTAATATAAACTACAAATGTTAGAGTAATACTTTAGACATTATTTAATTTAGACAAAATTCCTGTTTAAGCCCCGCCCAAACCAGGTTCCATCCGAATCCAGAGACAGATGCAGTTATTTTTGTCATATGAACAAATACAGATACAAACAGACGCCCCTAGTTGTCAAGCCTGTGCAGCGGTATTTTCTTACAAGTATTTTGGCTGGAGGGGATCAGAGATGCTCAACAATCAACACGTTCTGCAGCAGCAGAGACCTGTGCTAAATGTTGCCCATGGAAGGCATCCAAAACGTAATACATCAAGTTGTAAACACTACATTCCTGGAAAGAATGGTCCATTCATATTCAGTCCCATGCATCATGTAGCTTTTCATGTGGCACACTGTAACGTGAGAGGAAGGAATGCCTTTTGTTTACTTGGAGGTGTTGTTTTTTAAACCCTACAACCAAAAGTTACACATTAAAACCTATACATGCTATTAGGGCTGTGCAAGAGAGCTAACATATTTAATCTAAATTTCAGCCTTTTGATGATATTCAGTTATATATATATTGTATCTTAAAAAGTACTATCAGAGTATCAAAAAAGTACTATCAGAGGAACAATCATGAAATATTCAAAATGTTTAATAACAAAACAAAATGCAGAAAAATGGTTAAAACAACCAAAGCGTGTATTCCACACTGTTTTAGCTAAATGAATGCTAAAGAAAAATATTTATTATTTCATTTATATGCACCAATATAACATTTTATAGTAATAAACCTTTTACTAAAACATTTAAATATATGAAAATTGACATGCATGGTGATGCAAACAAATGATTGAATCACAGTTTAGAAACAATTCATTTACATGAACAGTATGAACCGATTCACTGAAATGATTCAAACTTACAAGGACTGAAGCCGTTTTCGCTTCTGAAGTTTAAATCTTAAAGTTTAAAGAGACACTATTTAAACATCTCTGTCTTAACACCCTTACACCTGCTGCAAGAAAATGACACGCTCTTTAGGACACTTCAATGCAGAAGTGCATTAAAAATCATTCAGATATTTACAGTGTTGCTTAATTTTATATTGGCTGCAAAATCATTGTGGATATGTTATGAATAATCAGGATATTGCCCAAACGTACATGCTATTTGACACTGTCTTGAGCACACAGTATTACTGTGTTTTTTTTAATGCTGTTCAGTGCAATGCCAACCAGACTTCAGCAAATGCAGACTCAGTTACAGCATGGAGGAATTTTACAGACTGCTGTCACGGCACTAATATAGCCATGAGCTGCAAAATAGAACCCACTAATTTTCATTGCATATCTACTGTGATTGAAATGATCTTGGCACAGGGAGAAGTATGTTAGAGCCACATTGTGAAATGCTGCTGAGTTTTACCAATAAATCAAACCTGTCAGACCCATCAGGCAAAAACACCCATAAAAACTCATACACCTATTTCCTGGGCACCCTAGATTTATGTGTTTGTGGAACTGCATCCTGCATTCATTTTTTTATGTATTTATTTATTTATTTTTATTGGCACTTGCTCCATGTTAACTTGGAGTTCAAGCAGCCAACATGAAAATGGACTATCCTGACTAGTTATTTCATGCAGATAGTCTACATTTAGATTGTAAATTGCAGGCTTGTGTATGTGCAAGAGTTGTTTTGTTGTTTCATTGGTAAGTTTAATAAGCCCCTTTTTCCAAGTAAATGTAACCTTACTTCTGATTAAAATTGTAAATGTACCTTTCTTTGCAACTTTCAGTCTTATAAATTGCTGTAAATTAATTAAACACATATTCTTGATTCACCTTATAACTGCAGAACTTTGCATCATGCACGTCCTCTTTTTGATTTTGTTCACATTGGACATTGTTTTTCAAATCGGGTTGATTGCACTAAACATTCTTAAAGTATGAATATTTTGTATTTCAGACCTCTTAAAGGGACCGTTCACCCAACAATGAAAATTAATTAATTATTTATTCACCCTCATCTTGTTCTATACCAATATTACTTTATTTTTCGGTACACAAAGGGAGACATTTGAAAAAAAATTTTTTTAAATCTGCTCAGTGATGTCATACAATGGCAGTGGATAGCGACTACATTTTTCAGCTTAAAAAGGAGGCAAAAGTATAATTCAGAAGTCTTATAAATTATTCAATGTAACTCATGCCTTGTTCTGAAGGTAAGTAATCTTAAGATTTGGTGAGAATCTAACGGAAATCTAAATGACTATTTAACGAAAATCTTGATTGACTGTTGCTCTCCTGTGTGCATTCATGAGAGTGCATGAGAGCAGCAGTTATGCTGCCCCTGCGAGATGGGGCACTCTCATAAATGCACACAGGAGAGCAACCGTCGATCAAGATTTTCACTAAATAATCAATAAGATTTCGGTTTATTTCTCACCAAAACGTATAGATTCCTTCAGAACAAGGCATGAGACAAAATGAATAATTTATTAGACTTCTGAGTTACACTTTTGCATCCTTTTGAAAAAGAGGTGGTCACCATCCACTGCCATGGTATGACATCACTGAGCAGAATTTGTTTCTTTTTTATTTATTTATCCTTTTGTGTAACGAAAAAGAAATAAAGGCAAATTGGTTTAGAACAACACAAGGGTGAGTAAATAATGAATACATTTTCTTTTTGGGTGAACTATCTCTTTAAGGGTGTTTTTCTTTTTGTTTTTTTTTCTTGTACCGTCAACATTTGCAGCTAGATTACTTCTCACAAAAATGTTTTTTTTTATTAATGCAGGTGTCTGAAACCGCTCACTCGTTCACCATTCATTAGACAGAGACTGCCATGTGAGCATAAATCAGTGAATGTTCTAACTCTAACAAGAAAGATCCTGTGCCAGCTCACAAAACAAACACTAACCCCTCTGACTAAGACTGAATGTCTTCACAGATCATCCCTCTTTACTTGATGTCTTAATATTTTGTCTCTTTCTCCCTCTTCCTTCCAGTGACTTCAAACTGCTCTCTTAATATATCATCTGTTTTTCAATATTTCATGTTGATGTTCTAAGTTTGCAACAGGAAGACACAGCCACACTAGGCAAATGAAAGAGTACAGAATGTTTTGGGAGTGCAGAGTTTTGCGTCATTCATTTCTCAATTCCATTTCTCATCAGTTTGGGGCAGTAATGAAAACAGAACAGTGTGAGAAGGGCATGTACAGTTCGCTCTAATCCCCACCCTCTTGAAAATGTGTTTTTTCCTTAAAGGGGAAAGATACTATGAACACACTGTATAAAAGTATACAGTTTTCCATGAGCACTTTACTGACCACTTCCTCTGGATGTTACTAAGCATTTGAGAAAGTCATGTTGTGTAGGCTGAAATTGAGCTTTGTTCAATGTTAAAATACTTTCTCCTCTCCCAACTATAAGTAAGCCATTTGAATGTTGATTTCTCCAGAAAGTGTGAACAGTGTGGCCCTATCAAAGTATTTCTCTGTTTGTTTGACCATCCTGATCAGCCCAAAACAACATCACTAACTCCACCAGTGGCGTGAGCTTTGGGACTGTTTATCAACCAGTAGCAAAGAGGAGGGAGTTATTGGGAAACCTATTTGAAAATAATCAGATTTTGCCATTTTAATTCATTCCTTTTAGGGTAAAACAAAGCATGTGCCCATGCAATAAAATAAGAGAATAAAAAAATGGAGTGTTCAAAAGTTAGAACATGCAGCGAGGGATCTGGAAGCAGTAAGATGATACTGAGGTATTTCTGTTACAGATGGTTCAACAGTTGCTTCTAGTAGCTGTTTGATAAAGAAATGTCTTTTTGTTCTTAAAGGTGCACTCAGTATTCTTTTCCTAATTAAAATATTTTAGAAATAAAGAAATCAATAGCACTTAAAATTATGTTTAAAATCATGTATGCTTACATGTGATGAAGACTTCAGTCATTTCAGTTTTAAAAGGAGCGGGTCACCTCATGGTGGCCATCATGTTCAGATCATATAACCCACTGAAAATGATCCACTATCTCTGTAACACCCTGTTATTGTCAGCCTGATCTCATAAAAAATGTGTGACAATGGCAACATTTTTGCACACCAAAATTACCTGCTTCACTACACATTTGGCAGCAGTTTCCGAGTGAAATGTCCAGTGAAGGGCATCAAAACTGAGTGAAATGATGTTGTAATCAGACAAGGTTTTTTAGGTGAATATTGGATGGAGGTTTTTATGAGTAAAGTGTACCTCCCTAACCTTAAACTTAAACCTAAACCTTACCAGTAGTGTTAAAAAAATATAAATGAAAGCTGAAAAAAACAGACAAAATCCTTACTCTTAACCAATGCCTAAACCTAACCAATAGTGTCTTGAAAGATAAATGAAAGGTAAACAAAACAGACATCCTCACCCATAAATTACACCTAATCCTAACCCATAGTGTTTTAAAAGCAAATTCAACATAAAAAGCACATTTACTGAAGCTACCATGTCATTGCACGTCTTGCTCCTACGGCTATTCACTTTTGTTTCAAGTGTCCTTGGCTGGGCTTGAGGCTAGGTCTCTGATTTCAAAGTCAATTAAATAAAAAAATTACCAAAACGTAATAATATAATTGTTATGAAAGAATGCTGATATTGAATTGAAATGTGCATTATGTGCATTTAATTCAGCTACAGTATATGGCCTAAAAATAAAACAACAAAAATGGTGGTGTATGGCTGCAGCTTGCCTAACTCATCTGTTCACCTTGATTCATGAAAAACACCTTTGTCTGCCATCGCCTTAAGCACATTATGTTAAATTTATAGCCTGTTCCTAAAAGGAATATTTCTTGATGTTCCTGAAAAAGTTGTCATCATATTTCTTAAGCACTGTTTACAACAAAATAATTTAGGAGAGCGTTTTTCCAGATTGGTTGCTGTACAGGAAGCATCAACATCAAAAAGCTCAAGCTGGCTTGAGCAGACAGCACTTTGTCATTAAGGCAACAGGGGGCTTGTCATTCTCTTGACACTTGGGGATGACATCATTTCTCCTGAATCACATCAGTTGTTTACTTGGCATGGTGAGAGATAATGTAAATGCAACAGTTTTCTTTACATTAAACACAAAGGGGGCAAATTCACTAAAGAGTTGTGCCACTTTTACACAGTTTTTTGGTGCAGAAACCTGCATCTTAATCACTGACTACCTATATTCAAGCATATTCAGCCACTAAATGCACTAAAATCGTGCTGTAATACGTGTAATTTTTTTTTCAGTCCAAACACACCTCCTTTCTATGCACATTAGGCTTATAGATTCCACTTTATTCCCAAAACTCAGTAGCATTTGCCTGGTGCGATTAATGGCACGCTATATTAACATCTCAATTAAAGGAATGTTTCGGGTTCAATATAAGTGAAGCTCATTTAACAGCATTTGTGGAATAATGTTGATTACAACTGTAATGCTGGCCATGATGTGGAACTCAGGCTTGGCGGCCATGACGTGGAACTCGGGCTTGGTGGCCATGACGTGGGGCCAAGCCGTGGAAGGCGGAGCTGTGGGTGGCTCTAAACTAAGTGTCCTAGATGACTGGGAAAAGACCTCAGTGGTCGTGAACATGAGCAGAGACTTGGGAGGGACCTCTGTGGTCTTGGGTATGGACTGAGTCTTGGGATCGACCTCTGTCATCGTGGACATAGACAGAGACTTGGAGACTTTATTGTCATTAGATGTCTTTATTGAAATATATACTTTTATGATTGATGGAAATGTATGCTTTGTTGATTTTTTTGTGAATTTGATGTACCCTTTTTTATATGTATTGTTATTTTATTATCTTTTTTGGGTAATGATGTGATGAAATGCAGAAATGTTGCCTATTGAGTTCACCCCAAGTTTCCCGTAACGGGGACGATAAAGTACATTCCAACTTGGAGACGACCTCTGTGGTCGTGAACATGAACAGAGACTTGGAAACAACCTCCGTGGTCGTGAACATGGGCAGAGACTTGGAAATGACCTCAGTGGTTGTGAACATGGGCAGGCGTGGGCATTGACTTGTCGGCCGTGGCAGGCATGGGCGTTGACTCGTCGGCCGTGGCAGGCATGGGCATTAGCTCATCGACCATGACATGGGAAGCTGGCTCATGGACCATGACATGGGACGCTGGCTCGTGGGCCATGACGTGGGACGCTGGCTCGGCAGCCATGACGGAGTGGTGGTGGCGTAGTGGCTAGAGCACAGGGCTGCTAATCAGAAGGTCGCTGGTTCGAACCCTATGGCCACCACCATTGTGCCCTTGAGCAAGGCACTTAACTCCAGGTTGCTCCAGGGGGATTGTCCCTGTAATAAGGGCTCTGTAAGTCGCTTTGGATAAAAGCGTCTGCCAAATGCATAAATGTAAATGTATGACGGGGGAACCCTGGCTCGTTATCCGCCTCCCCCACAGTGAAAGTTTAACCACTTATCCGCAGGGCAAAGTCAATATATTGAGCCAGATTGAAGGTACTCCCACTGCCAGGCATCTGGGTGTGCACTGACTCTGCACAAAAAAAGTGTTTGAGGATGATCTCAATGAAGTCCACCTCATCTGCCAGGATGCAGAAGTTCTCCACGTAGTCCTCTATAGAAAGTTTTCTCTGACGTAGACATATTAGTAGATCTGCTGGGTTCATTTTGGTCGGTCAAGTATTCAGTAATGCTGTGCTGGCACTGGCAATGATGAAGACGTTGACGTGAAGATGAAGAAACCAAGTGCAGTTTATTTACAAAGTGTGTCCAAAAACCCTAACTACAAACATGAAGCAGAACTAAACATAAACATGAACAATTAACTTGAACATTAACTTGACATAAACTTGACTTAAACAAGTTTACAATACTTGACAAGAGACAATGGCAAACATGAGGACTATACTTACATTTAAATAGCTTAAATAAACTATAAACAAGATAACGAGACTAATAACCTTAAACAAATGACAAACTAGAATTGATAAGACAATAAAACAATGAAAACAAGACACATGAACATGAAGGGAAACATGAAATCACATGACAAGGGATACAGGAACTAAACTAATAGAGATGAAATACATAAACACACGCATAAACATTACAACCACAAAACGAAATTTCGACTTCCCCCATTCATTAAAAACAGCTGTTTCAGAAATGGACTTCAGAAGTAAATGGAGCCAGCCAATACTATTTTATAAGTATAGTTAAAAGAAGTAAAACTTATATGTATTAAAATCACTTAATGTCTTAAAACTGCTTACTTATCTTGTCTGTGTAAATTTGTATCGATATCTAGGTTACAGGGTTTCATAGTCATGGCAGCAAAGTTGTAACATTGGATATAACTTATGGCTATACTTTGAAAACGAACAGTGGCTATTTAGTGTTAATGGACTAACCCCATTCACTTCCATTGAAAGTGTCTTATGCCTTAAGTAGGCTATGTTTCGTACAGGACGTGTGACGCAAATCTCGTCATCAGCAGAGTGCTCGAGCACTGAATGCGTGCAGCCCGATTTGAACGCATAGAAAATGCATGCGCCTGGAGTTATATGCACTAATTAGTGGGACCACAAAGTGGCAACACTTACATTTTGAGCCTTTACTGTCATGAAGAAGCACTAGAAGAAGATGTAATCAACGCTAAACATCGGGAGATTAAAATTTGTTTAAAAATGGGAGTATACCTAGGGCTTTACTATAACCACATTTGTTTTTTTAAATGTTTTATGTAAATCAACATTATGCCATAAATGCTGTTAATTAAGCTGAACACGTAACAAACCTGGAATATTGCTTTAACATCTCTTATCAATACAATTTTATTTTAGATGCTAAAGAGATGCTTGTGTACATTTTCTATTAATCTATAGCTATTTCACAATATTATTTATTCAAATGATGTTAAAATGGCATAAATACAGTCACGCGTTTTAGTTGAGCTTTCAACACTTTCTACACTTTTCTGCATTTCTGCATTTTAAAAGGGCATTTTAAATAGTGATGATGAGTCTTTCTTTATAAAGAAGCTTGAGCAAAATAAACCATGCTATCAGTGAGTGCAATTCATTAATACATTCCCCCTTCAGTTTATATTTTTTAATTTGGTAAATTGCTTGTTTTTTATGTTTACATTGTAGTGCTTTCAGCTACTGACTATGTTGCAACATTGCCAATTCTAGAGTGAGACAAAATATGATCTGTCTCTTTAAGAGTATAGTAACAGGCATTTCATTTTGTGGAAAGTTTTTTCTTAGCTTATCATCAAACCTAATTTATTTATGTGAGCCGTCTGTTTAGGCCGAAGCAAAACACAGGCCTTTGATCTTTCACACTGATGGCCAGATTGCTACACACACTCTTTCTTGTGCATTGGACGCTCTGTGTCTTTGATTAACTTTGGGCATGCACTGTTAGAAAAGCCACTGGGAATTTTGCTCTGAAAATTGAACATGGAAGGGTTCCCTAAAAGCTTGCATAATTAATTTCCCTCTAAATGGATTAGAAAGCAAAGCACTGCGGATATGGCAATCCATTTAGTAGTGGCTTTCTCCCAAATAATGACATGTAATTGCATTATGGCGGTAATGATCTCATATTGCTCACAGAAACACAAAGGATCTAACATGGCTGTTGTGTGATTTATTGTGTCTCATAACAGAAGGATGGAGAAGAGTAGCACATTGGCTGAAGTCATTTCTGCACCACTAGTGTCACTAAACGGAATTGCAAAATCATGACTGTATTTAAATAGGTTTCCTAAACCCTCCCACCCCAAATTCACACCATTGTTTGAACAAATGTTGCTTTGTCAGGTTGGTCAGGATGCTCAAATGTTTGTACAGTACGTGCAATGCTTTATAGCCCTTTTCACCGGCACGTGGTTCGGGTGTTGGTTCCTGGGCCGGTGCGAATTCTTGAACTGTTCTGCACATTTCAACCACAGAAACAACATGATCACATGTGAAGTCGGCATGATGTTTCTGATAGTTTCGGTACCCTAAGATCGGCAACTGTATGCCGAAGCACTGACATGCAGCATTCTCATCAGACATGTTTGTAGTGGTTTCAAAGTGTGTACCTTTCCATCTGGATTGGTAGCACGTTGCATCAGCTGCATAGGAGACTAGGGTTCAGAGCCATACAATAACCATGTTTGAATAATCAATGACGAGGATTATTCAGAGGTTTCACTTTTCCCTCTAACATTACTTTTTTACTCCACTAATTTTTAAGGTAAGGTTTGGGTTTGCAGATCAGGCTGGCAGAAAAGGCCGTTCCGGGGCTGAAAACCTGGTTCTGCACCGGCCTCAAAAGCTTGCTGGTCTCTATGCATGAACCGATTACATTAGTGGATGTAAGGTGGAATAATATTTAATCACCATGGTAACGTTTTCCCAAACAACAACAGTAACTACCGTCTGCAGCAAGGAGTACTTCTTCACTCTATAACAACAATGAAAAACCCACAAAATTATCAGACATCAAAAGCCTTCGGGTAACAAGATGAAATGAGTGCTCTACTTGTGCTCTATTATCTAATATAATATATTATATTTAAGATCCAAGATAATCAAGAGAGATCGCAAAGGAAAAAATACTCTACAAGATTGAAGATACAACATGAAATGATGCATGCTGCCTTAAATTGGACAATTGAGCAAATCATAAAAAACTTAACACTTAAAGGAGTAAGGAGTGAATGAGCGAAAGTAGACTGAGCAACAATGTTTTGGACTCAGACACCGACCAGCCTGCTAACTAACCAGGGCATTGAATTCAGCCAGTAACGCTCATGATAAACAGTGAATCGCTAGTGTCCTCTGCAGCTGATCTCAGTAAGTTGTTATTTTGCTAATTTTGTTCTCTTTTCTTACACTGTTGTCATCTTATTTTGTGCATTGTTTTGTTCTGTAAGGGAATTTTTGACCAGCTACTCACTAGGTTTGGAAGATCACGACTATCTGTTAAGTAAAACGGTGGGATTCTCAATCAATAATATTATATGCTATGGCAAAAATACAAATACAACCACCAATGTTGATAAATGATTCCACTGTAATGGTTTACAGAACTTAGCAAGTTAAGTCATAGTTCATACAATATAATGTAATTACATTACCTGTCATCTTTAGCATAGATGTTGTCTCTGACATCTTGTCGAACAATGTAATAACGATGGATTGTATTAATCCATATGTTTAAATATGTCCTCAAAACAAGAGTAAAAGCTTTATACAAACACACTGTGATGTGCCATGTTTATGTTTGAAGTAGTCACGTGAAACTACCACGTAGACGGTAACCCGTTACGTCACCTGGCCGTGAACCAGTGGAGCACAGGCATGGCACGAGAGCCATCGAAATTTCGGTGGAAAAGGGCTATTAAAAGCACCAAAGAGCCAAAATGTTTATACTTTCCTGGGAAATCAACCTAAAAAACACTTATTTACAGTAGTCTCTGCATATTAAGCAGGAATAGGATTTGAACATCGAACAAACTACACGCTTGGGCTTTAAGAAAGTTTAGAGTCTGTCAGGAACCTGTAAAAATGAAACCATGAAACAGGCACCACTGGCCTAGAACTGGCTAAGACAACAGCACCTCTTTACCTGCCAAACAATACAGGAAAAGTCACAGACTTACAGGAAATGAGGGGAGACACTAGATGCTTTCCCTTCTGCTACTCTTTGGTCCCTCTCTCTTTATATTATTCACATGTGGCCTTTATCATATTTTGGTTTTAAATTAATTATTTTTTCTTTTCTTTTTTTTGTATTTACACGTAATAAGGCCTTTATTACACAGTTATTACACAAAGATTAGTGTAACTGGATAGGAGACGTGGAATGCAGGTCTGAAGGATAAACAGAGAGAGAGGGTCAACAACACAAGTACATCTAAGTTATGATATGTTGTACCACTTCAACAATGAGACAATATCTACTTGTCTCATAAGTACCTCTCTCTCTTGTTGACACTCTCAGTCCTTTTTTCCCATGAGTGGGAACAGGATAAGTCTTTTTCCCAGCATGCATCATTGTAGTTTTGAGAAAGCAAATGGCAGCTCTCGTCGTCATGGAATTGCCCTAGGGGAACTGACCTCAGTCAATTCAAACAATAATACCACAGACTCATTGAGAGACAGAGAGAGACTGTATTGTCTCTGGGGGTTTCAAGACATGAGAATCGATGACCAGAGCATCAGAATTATAACCAGTGTCGGGCTATTCTGGTTTTTCATGGGGTCAGATAATTTCACTCCACCACCCTCATGAAAGCATATTTAAAATTCTAATATTTAGTTCTCTGGAACTGCATTCTGTGTCTTTTTTCATCGTTGTTGTTTGCTCAATTTCATTTGCAATATAGCTCCTTTCATTGAAAATAATTTCATTAAGATTTTCACACTTTCTTAAAACCAACGGCATCATAACTGGTAACAGAGATCTTGAAAATAACATATCCGATCACACCACATAAATTAAAACAATATTTTTTTTTACAGCTTTGTTTACATTTTATAGCTTGTGTTGCAGCTGCATTTTGATCTAACAACTGAGTGCTCCAAATGTTAATGCTAAAAGTAAGTTATACACTCACTGAGCAATTTATTAGGAACACGATGTTCTTAATAAAGTTCCCGACATGGTCTTCAGCTCATCCGCCTCAATGTTCAATGTGTAGTGCAATCTGAGATGCTATTCAGCTCACTACAATTGTACAGAGTGGTTATCTGAGTTACCATAGCCTTTCTGTCAGCTCTAACCAGTCTGGCCATTATTTGTTGACCTCTCTCATCAACAAGGTGTTTCCACCCGCACAACTGGCACTCACTGGATTTGTTTTTTGTTTTTGGTACCATTCTGAGTAAACTCTAGAGACTGTTGTGTGTGAAAATCCCAGGAGATCAGCCGAGAAATACTCAAACCAGCCCATCTAGCGCCAACAATCATGCCAAGGTCAAAATCACTTGAATCAAATTTTTCCCCCATTCCGATGGTTGATGTGAACAATAACTGAAGCTCCTGACCCATACCGGCATGATTCTATGCTAATATGCCGATAGTGCACTGCTGCCAATTAATTGGCTGAGTAAATAATCGCATGAATAAGTAGTGTACAGGTGTTCATAATAAAGTGCTATGTCAGTGTAAGTGGTGCTGGAATCACTATTATTAAACTTGAGGACCCAATAAACTTCATAAACGAAATCGAATGTGATATTTCAAATAAAATCTGGCCAAAACAAACATGTTTTAGAGTTAATTTTGGTGGTTCATAACAGCTGGCCAGCACAAATCATTCTTAAAATTGTCTGTATTCTGCCCATTAGCACTCTTTAATATACCCATCTTTGCATCAGTGTTATTATAAATTACAATAACAGAGTATAACCAGTGCATATTATGGCCTAGTATAGCGTGTTAATGCATTAGCGCCATGAATGCAGAATGTAAACATGACAAATTACACATTTAATACTGCATATATTTTACTATTATAAATCAACATTGAGTGGTCATAACAGCTTCTTTTACTGATCTCATGCCTGATCTCATTAGGCATATAATCACTGATAACACATTTTAATGTCATATCAGTTGATGTTTTAAATGTAGTCTAGAACGTCCTCATATTTAAATGATCTTCAACGCCTCCCCTAGCGGCGTGGCTGGTGTCTGAATGTTCGCAGACAGCATACCATTGCTCAGCTGTTTCAAACTTCTTTTTAGGTATGAAGGAAGAACAAAGAAGAACTTTGCCATGTGTATACTGGAGCCTTTAGAGTTAGGGTATTTTTTAAACCCCACATAACCCTTAATATTGATCTTTACCACATAACTGCAGTTTATGCTACTGACATGAATGATACCTCAAATCATGCGGCTTGTTAAGAATAGGTAAATACATTGAAGGAGCATAATATCATAGATTTCCTAGCAATCATCTAAGTGACTGGGGGAGCAGTTTCTATTTGTGCAAATCGCTCTAAAGACCTGTTTGGTTGCAGCAATTGCCCTTTGTCCTTGTCTTACTAAATCACCATTGAATTTCTTCCCAAACTCTCTGAAATGAATGCTACCAGAGTTGAGTGGTGCCCTGTTTCATCCTGTAAACAGAGAGAGAGGAAAACCGAGAAAGACAAGAGGCAGAGACCCCAGCAGCCTGGCGATAATGTGCTGCGTTGATCCCCTCCTGTGGTTTAGCAGACTGGATTAAGTGTCAATAAACCCTCCTGGTTGAGGGCTGATGCTCTTTTATTACCTCACTGTCTCTCCCGGGGCTCAGGAAGTGAACGTGCAGACTCTCTACACCCAAAACATGGCTGCTCTTAGAGTCTTACCTCAGCTCAAAGTCACCCATGGGAGCATAATCTGTGTAATGATTACATGTTCTCTTAGTAAGATCTACTAGAAGAGATCACATTAAGGATTGTTAGGATTTTGTAAATCAAGAAAATCAATGGCACAGTTTGTATACCTTGAAGGCTTAATACCTATTTATATACACAGAATATTTGATGTGATGTCAGATTCATGAACAAATCATTATTTTGATCTGGATCTTTTCAGTGAACCAGTTGAACCGGTTTGCAATCAGACTCAATGTTTTGGTCGTATATCAGATATATCCAGTTCAAGTCGTTCTCAAGTTCATCTATTTCATTCTCATGAAATTGACATGGCAATGGCAACATTTTGCAAACCAAAATTACATGCTTCGTTACACATTTGGCTGCTGTTTCCCAGTTAAATATCAAGCGAGGGGTGACAAAAGTGAGTGAAATTATGTTGTATTCAGACTAGGTTTTTAAAGCGAATTTTGTAGATGGATATTTTAAGTAGTAAAACATACCTCTCTTACCTAAGCATTTCGCATTACTTTCATTTAGATTGTCCTTGGCTGGGCTCGAGGCTCGGTCTCTGTCAGGTGAGTAACCGCGCAAGATAATCACTAAATGTACTGTAGATGGGTCTGTAATACATGCATAAAAATTTATAATTTTTCAAATTATGTGTTAGACTAAAAGTCTTTTGATATAATAGCATAGTAAGGTGTGAGTAGAAGAGTAAAAATAAGTGTATATAAAGTCCTAACCATCCATAGTACCCTGGATTTTTCTTAAAGTAAATAAAATGCTCAGTTATTGTAGCACGTCTAGTGTTTATTTCACCAGGAACCTTCAGCAAAATGTAGAAAGCAGCACGTAAAAATATATTTTTAGTAATGTTCATTCAATGAGACTATCTTATAAAAAACACTGCAATATGCAAGTCAACAAGGCATGCCACTCGGTGCTTGAGACCATCAGTATGTGCAGTTTATAGACAGTAATTTTGTTAACTTTAAGACAAATTTTTGGATCTCTGTTTTGCTGGACTGAAAGATGAGTGAGATCACCCATTAAGCCAATAACAAGGGAGGAGAACACTGTCAGCTGCCATGTACTGAAGAAGTTTGTGTTTCAGCCTGTTAACTGGGGCATTGATTCGACATGCATCTTAAGACTTGTTGTTATCTTGGATGGCAGTCATTCTTCTATTAGAGTACCACTAGTTTGTGCCAACCTATGGAGAGAAAGATAAAATTTAGTGTTGGTATTAATGTTCGTAAATTCACTTAATTGATTAACTTGACCTTCAATCATTTTATGTCAATAATTTGAAAGATTTTTGTCTTTGTCTTTTGAGACAAAACAGGATCTTCCCAGTTCTTTTTTTTTTAGTCACCACAAAATTCTCAATCTTCTTCAAGTTCTAAAAAGCCATGCTAAAGTATGTTTTGTCCGTTCGAGGGGGACAGAAACGTACCATGTGGTGTGAGCCAAGACCCTCTACTGGTAAGAAAGATACCACTGCTTATTGCTGCGGTTGCCATGGAAACAGAGAAACAGCCTGCAGGAACTGATAATAATACAGAACATTATCTTTGATTAAGAAATGAACATCTGTCTCTGAGCAATATGTGACTACAAACATGCACATACACTCATTCATTCATTCATTCATTCATTCATTGATTCAAACATGTTGTGGTAGCAACAAGTTTTAGTAGCTTTGTCAATGCCATCTTGTAGAAACCCATTTCTGTATCCAGCAAAGTAACGTTATTATCTAATACATTGTTAAGTATGTGCACATATCTGACTTCTACACAATTGTCATGATTGCAGTAGTAAATCCTGTTGGCTCAGTTTTGCCAACATTCCTCACTCTTCCCTCTCTTTTTTTCTCCATATCTGCTCAAAGATGCAAATGAGAGGTCATCCAAGAGATTTTCACCCAATGGAGTCTTCAATTACACCTCTCTGCTCCTCAGTAAAGAGGATAACATGCTGTATGTTGGCGCTCGAGAGACTCTATTCGCACTCAATATCACCGATATCAGCAGAACGCAGCTGCAGCGCAATGTGAGTATATGTCTAGGAGTTTAAAAGTACTTGTATGTGCATTCTACAGTATGTATGAGCATTAGTAAATGGAGTTCCAAATGGGAGTTTAGGATCAGCATGTTTATATAATCCCACCAATTACCACACTGCGAGTATACTGTATAATCAATCTCACTTCACACATTATCCCAAATTACCTTTCCATATTTAGGTCTAGGAGGGAACTGTGAGCTTCAGCCAAGTCTCATGCTCAAGCCCGTACTTTGGCAGAGAGCAAGCCATATTTGTTTGAACTCATATCGATTATATCTAGTGAACTTTAATGTTGTATCCAACCATTACTGAAGCATAACACCCATAACCTTTGTTTACATATGTATTACTGTATTATACTTTGTAACAAATTAACTTGTCAACTTGCCTAAGTCATACAGTAAATAAACCTTCACAGGTCAATGCACATATTGTGTGTTGCATGATTTGTTTTAAACTTAACAACATTTACTTAAATGAGCCAAGGTGACTCACTACTCAATGTCAAATTTTATACTGTATATGTGAGTGGTAATGCATTATGTTACTGTAAATGTACTATGGCTGCTGAGAATGCTCAATTTCATTTGGGTTTGCCTAATTCCAGCTTGCGTTTTTCACTTTTGCAGTTAACATGGCACACACCACAGAGGAAGAGAGACGAGTGCAGTTTCAAAGGAAAAGACTTACAGGTGAGTGGATAAGATATTCATCCCCTTGTATATGTAAAAAAGGCACGCTGGAAGTCCCTTGTCAAGGCATTTACAGTTGAATAATGACAGACAGTGCTCAAACCAACTCAAGCTTGAGCAGTCTGCAAAGTAGGTTATTTGCAATACAATTGTGCTAAATTTGATTCAGAGAAAGTGGCCTTCGCACCATTTTTAGCTAATGAGACCTATTATTGCCTTGACACGTCCACGTTGTAATTTGCCTGAAAACTTGAAACTGTGAAAGGGCTGTTATTAGATAAAAAAAATCTGCATGCCTAATTTGCTGCCAGATTGATTTGTCTTGTGAGCCAGGTTTGGATGGATGTTTGGACCTTGATGAAGACACCGTAATAACTGCTGTTTCTTGAGATAGATGACACGCAGATGCCAGAAACCTCTCCCAGAC
Source organism: Moxostoma hubbsi (assembly GCA_032164185.1). NCBI lineage: Eukaryota > Metazoa > Chordata > Actinopteri > Cypriniformes > Catostomidae > Moxostoma > Moxostoma hubbsi. Next base: position 17,982,626 of record JAVLUX010000019.1, read on the forward strand.
TATTAATGGGGATTTAGATCAAGCCTAGTGATGTGTAATCAAGTTTTAAGGCCCAGCTATGCAACTCTTGTGCATGCAACCTAGTGGTTACTTGGCTTTTATACAGCGCATCGGTTGTTGACATGTAATGTTTTTGGGAAGTTGACATGTCCTGCTGTTTGATATGCTATACATCATTTAAAACAAATTTAAGATGCATTTTGTTAATATTGTACATGCAGCTTTTATGAGCTCATTAAATGTAAATATTTATTAAGTGTCACGCTGTAATACTGTAGGACCATTTCAAATAAACTAGTGAAGGCAAAAGAGTGTTTAAAAATGATGGGGGGTGTTTAAAAATGATTTGAATGTAAATTCAAATGCATTTTACATTTTAACCTAAAATCTTGATGTTGATTTTAAAAAAGTCCACTGACATGCTATGTATCAACTGCAGTGTAGGCACCTATGAGTGCCTTATGTCTCTCTCTTTCTTTCTCCCACTAATGCACTCTTTTTTTTCACTCTTTCTTAATTCAGACTGACTGCTTCAATTACATCAAGATTTTACTGCGTTTGAACAGCACTCATCTCTATGTGTGTGGAACATATGCCTTCAGCCCTATCTGTGCATACATTGTAAGTACTGCATGTTTGGTTTTGCTCTATGCTGCAGCAGGATTTCACCACCCCCCTCAATGCTTTTAACTGGCTGCAGAGGAGGAATTAATTATCCATGTAATTTACTCAGTCAATCAAAATCTCTTCTGTGAAATACACTCTTCCTGAGGGTGAATGCTGTTTGAATGAGAAATGATTATTGCCCTGCACTTTATTTAGACCAATCAAACTGTAGGCTCTGCCTAGATCAATCTGTGCTCTTGAGAGGTCGACACTAACCAGTAAAATTGAATATTCTCATTGAATCAGGACTTGCATTACCATGCAAGTGTGTTATAGTTTAACATATCCAAGTGTGTTTGTTTTTTAATACTATTTTCAAATTGACAGCAATGGCTTCCTTAAAGGTATAGTTTGTGGAAAAATGTATATTCTGTGATCTTTTACAGTACTCACTTTCAGAGCCCCCTAGAGGACAAGGCAGGATTTTTTATTTTTTTTGGGGATTGTTTTGCATTCCCTCACAATAGTGTGTGTTCCCTCGCAATAAGTTTTGCGTGCCCTCACAATAGTTTTGGATTCCCCGGAAAATACATTTACCATGGTTTTATTATAGTAAGCATATTTTTAACTATGGTAATAAAAAAATAAATAAATTGGTAACCACAATTTACCGCAATTTGCTTGTGCAAGAGCACAGCGCATCAATCTACAGACGCCAAAAGTGCCCTCTGACATCAGTTTGCAACGCATACGGCATGTGTGTTCATTTAAACTACAAACCTTTTTCACGTCAACTGACTGACGCAATGGGCATTAGAACTTAAGCATTGTTTAATTATATGTTGGTGTATAACTTTGTCATTGTGACTTATGTTTGGGGAATGATTTTCATTTCATTAGAAAACAGCAAGATTTATTTACAGTGGTTAATATTTAATCTGTTGTTTTTCTGTGTATTTCATCTGTCTGTACACATCCTGCACTGCTGAAGTTGACCTGTTTCATTCTGGGTCTATTCCGAGTCTTACAATCATGAGAAGAACAAACCTAAATGTAGGTTTTTAGTCACCGATCATGTTCACCCGGTGTCCAATGTAACACATCCTGTACAAGTTTCATTATAACACATTCAAAAATTGCCGCCTCAAGCATAATGACACAGGTTTGACGTCAGAGACTCAACAATTATGCCATTGAGAGTTCTCATGTCTTGTGACCGATTACAACGACCTCAAGTTCGGATGCACATGTATTTTTTTTCATGAGACGTGCTGGTAGAATCAGGATGCCTTCACTGTGGGGGAATATTTTTACCAATTAAAACCTTCAGTTTCACTGCTCTTCACACAATACCGTCGTATGCTTTGGAATATTATTATAGTGCTTTTTTTTTTTAAATAAATGATCGTGACTATAATTTATCTGCTTGTTACATCTTCTCTATTGTTGAAAACTGGTTAGGTTTAAGCATAACGTTAGGTTTAGTCATAAATTAAACTTAAAAGTATCTATAAGTAGTGTCAAGTATATCAGTTTATGTATATCTAACAATGGGGTTTCTCAGCATCAGTGAGAGGACGCCAGGGGGCACCTTTGGCGTCATCATGCAGAAGCAGATGGCTTCTGCGCAAGCATCAATATTGGATGCTTAGGGATTGAGAACAGGATGTACTATATGGATACATGTATTAAAACCATGGCTTCTGCCAAAAAGCAAAAACAAAACATGGTTCGCCTACAAAAGTCATGTTTCCTACAATATTACTATAGAAAAATGATTTCGGGCATAAACTATGGTTACTACAGTCTACAATATTACTATAGTAAAATACAGTTAAACTATGGTATTGGATAATAAAACCATAATAACCACAAAATTATGATATTTATTATCATAGTTTTCATTTTCCTATATTATCTCTATGGTTTCACTTCAAATTTCATGGTTAAAATAAGGTTACTGTAGTAAAACCATGGTAAACTTATTACGAGGAACACAACTATTGCAAGGGAATGCAAAACTTATTGCGAGGGCATGCAAAACTATTTCAGAAAAAAAATCCTGCCCTGTCCTCTTAACCCTTTATGCTCTGAAGGTCTTTTTAAAGATATCCTGTTTCAGTGGCATACCCATAATTATAGGCTTATAACTAAACTAAAAAACAAAACAAAACAAAAAAACAAAAAACATGGAGGATCAAGTGTTTGGTATCACTGTATAGAATTGGTTTTAATGATATTGATTAAGAAACAATTTGAGACTCTCAGTTTAAGAAACTGCTGAAAAATAGTCTGAGTCTGTGTCATGTACTTGGCGCCATCTCCTGGTGGCCATATGTATCATTGCGCTTCGTGTGGATTATCTAATGATCTGTGCATTTGATTAGCTTGTGTATGAGCTGCAATAATATGCAATTTTTTTATATAAATTATCAAAACAGAACACTTCTGATTTGTCTGAATTTTTCAAAGCACTTGTTCAGTTTTGGTCATAATGCCTACATGCATTGTAAAATACAGCTTCTAATCTTTGAAATGATACCTATATTGTTTTGGTCAAGACTGTAGTTTTTTTTCTCACCCTCGCCAAGATTAAAGGGTTAAGAGGTTGCTTGCACACCCTCATGTTGTTCCAAACCTGTATGACCTTTTTCTTTCATGGAACACAAAATCCTTTTTTGTTTTGGGTAAACCATTACTTTAATTACAGTTTAGCTTTGATTTTATGGACACAATTCTATTTTGTTGTTTATCCATTTTAGTCTCAGTTATACATTTTATATCCGAATTATAGTTAAGCAATTAATTGATGAAACCAACAAAACATTTCCTGAGTTTTGATTTACATGTAAAATAATCTGTATTTATACAGGAATCACAATCACAGGAAACAATGCATAAACTCAATCAGTGTTTGCCACTTGTTGTTTCTCGTCAGAAAGCAAGCTGTGTGCTGATTGTCATAATAACAACACAGTTAAATGTAACTACAAAAACATTTATTTTAGTTGATAACCATTTCATTGAGTTTGTTGTTTAACCACTGTTTTTAGCTTAGTTTTACCTTTCTGTCCCTATAAAGACATAAGCAATGTGAGAATGAATCAGAGTGCATTCAGCCAACTCCCTCTAAACATCTTTTTTATCAGTGTCCTTGTCCGGCACACAGTCCAGTGTACACATAACCATCCCTTTTGCGTTGAATGTGCTCCCCTGTTCTTACTATCTGTCCCAGCTTATCTCAGTAACATGAAGTTCTGCTCAGCCACATAAGGTCTGTGTTTAGATCTACACATCCAACAAGCTGTTAGGACATTTAAGACAAGAGACATGCAGTCTTTACAAGAACATCTCTGTGTTGTTGTTTCTCTTCAGAATACATCAGATTTTTCCCTGGTGCAAAGTGAAACGGGAGAGATAGTCACAGAAGATGGTCGAAGCCGTTGCCCATTCAACCCTGAATACAAGTCTACCGCTATCATGGCAGGTATGTGCTACAAAAAGCATTGGAAGTAAATGTGGTGTAGCCCAGTGGTTCTCAACTGGGTTTACTTCAGGACATACAGTACTGTATATTTGACATGAGACATTGAGTGGTGATTCAACACAATAATAAAATGGTTGAGCATACAAAATTAATCCAAAATGTCCTTTTATGTATTAATTTGATGAACTACATAGGCCAACAAGGCTGAATATAAAAACTAATTTAGCAAATGTTGAAACAACAGCACAAGTGTGATTTACTAGCCTGACACATGGAATAAACACTTTTGAGGATGAGGGCATGTCATCTGTCAGATGAATTTGTGCCAAAATACCCTGAGTTTGAATTGGCCTTTGATGTCAATTACAAAAGATATGAGAAGAATTTATTTTGCTATCTTAACTATGCACAATTTTATAGTTTGTTGCATTCTATTATGTGCATTCATCATTGTTTTTTTCCCTGTTGTCCAAGACACTACTAGAGCAGACCATAGTTACAGTATGTTGCCAACTTTTTGCTTGATTTTCATGGCTAATGTTTGTTATTTGAAACGATGATTGATTTTCAGATGGTGAGCTGTATGCCGGCACAGTCAGTAACTTTCAAGGAAATGAACCCATCGTTTACAAAAGCCTTGGCCAGGGCACAGCCTTAAAGACCGAAAACTCACTGAACTGGCTCCACGGTAAGAGCCATAGTATTCTGCTTCTATCCACTACCCTCCTGCTCTTAGTCTGTTCTCTTGAGGGATTCATCTTCTCTAAAGTTGCAACTGAGAAGCCATTTTGGTACTGCAGACAATTATTTATGTAAAACAAGACTACAGAGTACAAAACAAATCAATCTAGCAACAGTTTACACAGTCATACCATATTTAACTTTATTAAATAGTACTTTATTTGTATTTATTTATTTTATTTTATTTATTTATTTTTTTTTTTCTCCCCAATTTGGAATGCCCATTTCCCAGTGGGCTCTAAGTCCTTGTGGTGGCGTAGTGACTTGCCTCAATCTGGGTGGAAAAAGAAAGAGGGGAGGAAAAAACATTGCCATGGGTATTTCATTATGCAGTAACAGTAATTACTATTACAATAGAATATGATAATATGTCATATGAAAGTGGTATCAAGTAGACCAGTGGCAATATTTAAGCTTTTTTCTTTAGTGTAGAGCAGACATAAATTCCACATTACTTATAAACTCTGCTATCTGAGTGTATGGTCCATGGCTTGGATTGACACTTGTTTTTATTATTCTCTTTAGACCCGGCTTTTGTGGGATCAGCCTACATTCAGGAGAGTTTGCCCAAAGGCAATGCAGTGGGCGATGATGATAAGATTTACTTCTTCTTCAGTGAAGCGGGAAAGGAGTTTGATTTCTTTGACAATACCATTGTGTCACGCATCGCTCGCGTCTGTAAGGTGAGGGACGCTTCATTAAAAACAGCATGTGTATGTGGAAGGGGGTTGGATGAGGGCCCTTCTTCCCCCTACAGCGATAAACCACACACTACATGTATGCACACAATTTATGAATTCCCCTCAGTGCAGTGAAAAGGAATCGATCAGAACTGAATTAAAGGAGTAGTTCACCCAAAATTGGACATTCTGTAATTATTTACTCACCCTCGTATAGTCTTAAGCCTCTATGATATTTTTTTTTTTTACAGTGGAACGTGCTCTGTGGAGCCCATGACATCTGTTGTAGGGCTCCCTGTTCTTCTATTCTTTTTGCAAAAGAAATGTTTGGGAGTCTAAAATGTATATTTCCTATTGACACACTAAGGCTGAAAATATAAATAACCTTAATAGTTATAGTTATAATAACTATAATCTTAAGACAATTTTTTTTTGTGAAACATCTTATGTGCCAAAGACTTTTGCACAGTACTGTATGAATGAGTTTTTTTTTCTTGTTTTTATTTTTATTTTGGTGCTTTTTTGTGTGTGTTAGAATATTCTTTAAAATTTGTTGAGTGTTGAGGTTTGTAACAACATAACGGTTAGTAAATAATGACAGAATTAAAAAAAAAAAATCTATAAAGAAGCCTGTACATCTGTATAAATAACATGCCAGTATGTTTGTGCATGTTTTTGATATTGTACAAATGTGGACGGATGAGCGTTTCATGTGTTTCGCCGCCAACATATGCAAAAGAGGTCCACTGCTTTTCAGAAAGATTTGGATGTTTGTGTTACAAAGACGCATTCCATCAATGTAGAGCTCTCCCTTTTCTTGGTCCACGTCCAAATCTTATCACTGCTCAGCAAATATTAGAATTCAACTCTTGATCGAAGGCAGCTGAAAATGCACACTACACACTAGGGATGTCAAAAGTACAGGTACTTTGGTACCAAGTCAATACTTGAAGCGACTTTTGTTTAATTGAGAAACACTTCAAGGAAACAGGCAATTGATATAATTTATTATTTACATTGATACATTTAACTTTGTTAAATAGGCTAAAAGATTGTGGTCAATAACATATTACCTATTTTTTGTGGCATCGAAATATGTATAGAGAAATGTGAAATGTTACTGGTATTAGTACCTACTACTACTACTACCACACACACACACACACACATTCCTTTCAGTATTTTAAAGGGGACTTATTTTGCTAAATTCACTTTTACATGGTATTTGAAGATAAATTGGTGTTGGCAGTGTGTGTACACAACCACCCTATAATGATAAAAATCCACCAAGTCCTCTTTTTTTTAATCCCCATTAATCATATCCACTGTCTCAGAACAAGCCATTTGCGGATTCTGTACAATGTGACTTCTCTTTGTAAAGGCCCTGCCCACGACTGTTGACGGACAATGCAGACGGACATGTTTGTTTGTGTGTGTTGCTTCAATATAGTGCATAGCGAACATTGTAACAGTACGTGTGTGTGTGTGTGTTGCTCATACATCTTTGTAAAACTGCTGAAAAAAACTCTACATCAAATAAATAGATTTATCAAATAACCATTACCAAATAACTTCCTGGTTCATTCTCAAAGTTGTTAATTCTGATGAGTCACTCCCTCATCAGTGTCTGACTCCGGATCAAACATATAGGGCTGAACATCACTATTTTCACTGTCAGTCATATTGCTTATGATGTCTAGTTATCCGAAGTGGAGATGTCAAAACTCCTCGCTATTCTGGATACGGGGCGGGAGCACCAGCTCATTTTTATTTAAAGACACACACACACAAAAACAGCTTGTTTTTATTCCCACCCAAAAATGGGCATTTTCAACATGGTATAATAAATGATTTGTAGGGTATTTTGAGTTGAAACTTCATAGACACATTCTGGGGACACCAAAGATTTAAATGACATCTTGTGAAAAGGGGCATAATAGGTGCCTTTTAAACTCATTTGAAAGATGAGAGAGATGAATAGAATCCTTCACTGATTGCAGTGGGGCTCATTCAATTTGGCTTTTAAAACCAGCTTTACTCACAATAATTAACTAATGGCTGCTGTCTTCCAATTCACCAAGTGGCAGGAAGTAAAGAAAGAGATTTCAGAGATCTCATTGAAGGTTCACGCTCTTCTGACTGCCTGGCTTGTAATATGGATTTTCACAAAAGCTGCATGAAATACCTTCTGACAGTTAAATGGCTGGCATGCCAGGGGAGGATGGCCTGTTTATTTGCTTCCAGTACCTTAAACATTATCCCAGGTTCCCTTTTTAGAATGCCCCATATTCCTCTTGCCAGTTTCACTGGAACCCAGCCATTAGAAAGGGAATGCAATGATTATGTCTGTAAGCCGCATTTTCTCGGTATGGTACCTTATCTCCTCTCATATAGCAAACAAAAGTAATGACTCCTGCATAAGCCCATTAGCAGGCTTAATTGTTGTACATTCTGTGTGATGACACGGAACAAAGCCAAGCTCACAAGCCAATGCTCGAATCCTTTTCTATCACATTTTTTACTTTTCCGAAATTTAAATTCCTTTGCTCTCACTGCTTATCTCAAAGCGGTTTAAGCAGTGGTGCATTTGTGCACGAGGAGTGATCTGAATCTTAACAGAGTCCCGTCAGCACAGACCCTGCCTGTTTTGAACGGTGCATGAGCAGAGTGCAATGTCTGCAAAATTAATTTGCCTCCTTGTCCATCTTTTGAAGTCAAAGAATTATTTAAATTCCACTGCTCTCTCAAAATTTTGGTTTCTCCCTTTCTAAATCCTACCTAAACTCCATCTTCACTCAAGTTATAAGTCCAATCATAGTATTGGTACACTATTAAACTGATGACAGTGGAAAATTACAGTGGAAACTGTGATTCATATCATGCATTTGAATTAATGTATTTGGTGGACACTTTTTTTCATTGACTTGCAGTGTATGCACCAGTTGAGCTACAAGAACATATTTAAAATCAGACCTATTTTTCGTATTCTTTTTAAGATATATTGTTCAGAATAGAGCCCCAGGTTTGGATTTGAAACTATATAATTTCCACTTAATCGGAGGATGAGCAAAAGACATCCAAAACCAAAAAAGACTGTTCATGTGCTGTAATTCTTTGATTTCCAATCTGAAATAAATGGTAAATGATCAATGTGAATGATTTGGTTGGACATGTTCCTGCATAAGCATCCTTGTTAGTCCTAGAAAACTTTTCTGTCAACCAATCAGATTTTAGAGACTGGAAAAGGGTTAGGGCTCGTAGTTAGGGTTAGGACTATCTTGCTTTGACATAAATGTTGTTCCTGGACCAAGAAAAGATGTTGATACTGAAACAATTGGCAAAATCACAGTGACCCAAGTGAAATGATTTCAGAAACTAAACTCCGTGATTGGCGTGACGCTTTATCTTGTGACGCTAGGGCAGTATAATTAGTTTATTAGCTGTGCAATTGTGTATGTTGCTGTATAGAAAAAGGGTTTATGGTCTTGGCGTTTCAGTTTTAAAATGCCTGGATTATAGTGTAACTCAACCTCCAGCTGGTTCACAGAGCTTCAACTCTTTGGCACTGCTGTTCAATGACGTGTGGGCGTTCCCTTTAAAAGATTTTATTGGAATGTGTTGTTGCTGTCCTGCTGTTAGAAGAAGGCGTAGTCCAGAGTGCTGGATTACAATAATATTATAATCAGAGGAAAGCTAATTTTCTTTGGAGAAGTATTTGAGGTGGATGAATAAATCAGTACTTTTGGGATCTCTGTTTTACGCAACTCTGGCTGACAATCCAGTCCATTTGTAGTTCACATCTGTCTGTTTCTCTGCCTTGCTCTCTGCCTAAACTTCTCTTTTTTTTCTTGTTTTTGACTTTATCTCTCTGTCCATTGTTTTGGTCTGGTGTGAAGTTTCTGCTCAAATGAGGGAATAATGCAAAGCTGACCTGGGGAAAAAAAATATTTAGTTGATTCATAGTGTGATTCATTCACTGTGGGTTTAATACAAGTTAAGCTCAATCCACAGCATTTGTGACAATGTTGATTACCACAAAATTTCAGTTTTAGTATGAAATTTATTTAGTATTAACCTTTTCTGAATTATTGAAGTTATAGCCAATTTTAACAACTTTGTTACCATGACGATGTATTGTCTACAAACCCTAAAAGGACTGTAAAAATTATGAAATAAACAACTTTACAGCTCAAATAATACAAGAGTTTTAACAGAATAATTAATGCAAGTGCTTTTATAAAGTCATAAGCTTCACATTTCTGCTTTTAAACCCTTTAAATATTGGCCCCAATAACTTCCATTGCAAGTGCTTCACTGTAACCTCCATTTTTGCTTTTTTTAAAGAAAGGATGGACGAGTCCTTAATTTTGTCAATATGTAAAGAAAAAAACAAGCTCATGTCTAGTGAGATGGGAATGTATATACTGGATGTTGCTCATCAGATAATATAATATGGGAAGTCTAATGTTCTTCATTCTTTGATGTAGTTTCATTAATGATATATAAGTTAAATAATATATAAATAAGTTTTGTGGTCAGTTGCATGCATATTCTGTCATTTACTTTGCTAAAAAATTATAGGTTTCCCATTTTTGTAATAGCTTGTTTTTCACATCGAAATGCAGCCTATTTGCACCACTCTGAGCTGTAATGAATTCTAGATATTAATATTAACAGAAGATTTAGATACACATAATATTACACAACAGCTGTTCTGATTTTCCCTTTTTATCTTCTCTTATTTATTTTGTTATGTTTATTATGTTGAAAAGAAAAACAAATCCACAACATAGCTCCACTAAAGGGATAATTATCATAACTGGCCATGTTTTCTGTTGATAGACTTTGAATTGGCCCTTGAATTGTCTGTTTTGTTTAAAAGGACCTATAAAGGACAAAAGTTAAAACCTAAGCCCCCAGGGCCACAATGAGAAAAAAAACATACTGTTATACTTAGTCCTAATGCACAACATGTGATAGAAGCAGTGATTCTTTGGAACTGGTCATTGTCCAGTTCTACATCTTGATCTTTCTCATAAACATTATAACATCAACACTTAGGCAATGAGAAACTGTTCCCAGATCAGACATGCTTATGTCACAGGACAGCATGTATTTGATTATCTAATAATTGTTCCATTGCTTTTCCCTCATATTTGACTGTAGTCATCATTATCTTGATAATATCTATTGAATTGTTCCGTTGAGTTGAATTTCTTGATAGCAACTGAGGGTTCTAGTTCCCCCTTGTGGTCAGAAATGGTGATAACAAATCTAAGCAATCCTCCATACTTAACTAAACGGATATCTCCTTTTTTGTGGTTATCTCACAGGGTGATAAAGGTGGAGAGAGGGTACTTCAGAAGAAATGGACAACCTTTCTGAAAGCCCAGCTCCTGTGTTCACTTCCTGATGATGGCTTTCCCTTCAACATCATCCAGGACATGTTTGTTCTGACCCCCAGCAAAGAAGACTGGAAAGATACTGTGTTTTATGGGGTCTTTACCTCTCAGTGGTAACATATTATGCTATATTACCTGAAAATACATTTCGTTTACATACAATACAATACATAAAGTTGCTGCTTTGTTTGTGTTTCTCTTTATACTTTCACCTTTCAAAAAGAGGAAATTCTTTGCTCCCAGTTCCTATAAAGCTGCTAATGACCTATACCTGGAAATTAGCCAGATTGTGCTGCTTTTGGCGCACTTAGTGTGGGAGTTGTGTGCATTTATTGAGTGTATTAACATGGGTTGAAACAGAGGCAATAAACAGAGGACAGGCAGGAGATGACAGCAAGAGTGCAGTGGCTCAAAATAGGCTCCCTCTTGTGCTCACCTACGCACCTGTTATGTCTGAGGCTAAAGGAGAAGAAGCCAGATGTTGCATTTTGTGTGCATTTAGATTTCTGTGAGCTACTGTACAGTATAGGTGTGAGTCTAATAGGCTGCTATTGTAATGTACAGTCTGTTTTAAGTAATTATTTGTATTTAAACAGATTGTAAAGAAATTGTAAATAAAAGTTGTGTTTGTGTGCAGGTACAAAGGTGCTTCAGGGAGTTCCGCTGTATGTGCGTTCACCATGGACCAGGTTGAAGAGGCGTTTAATGGCCGTTACCGGGAAGTTAATCGGGAGACGCAGCAGTGGTACACCTACAACCACCCAGTACCAGAACCAAGACCTGGAGCGGTACATTTCACTGTCCTGCCATTTTAAAAACATGTTCAGTCGATTTTACTTTGTAGACTTATTAAAGTCAATTCACTCTGCAAATACATGCTGTTATAGGAATATTATTGTTCGCCCAAAAAGGAAAATTCTGTCATAATTTACTCACCCTCATGTTATTCCAAACCCATATGACTTTCTCTCCTCCATAGAAAACAAAAGGCGAATCTTTTAAGAATATTTTAGCCACCTAGCTTATTTTCCATTTAATCAAAGTGAATGGGGACTGGGTCTGTCAAGCTCCAGCTTCTTTGCGTGACAAAGAAGTCGTTATTCACTGAAAATCTTCACATCAACTCAGGCTTAATCAATGATGGTTGGTCGTGAGACAAGTGTGAATCAATACCGTTTGAAGTCAAACCTGACGCAATGCATCGAATGGCTTTTAAGATATTTTTATGGGTTATTTTTTTGTAATATTTTATATATATATATATATATATATATATATGCGCAAAAGAGTGTCCAGGAAATAGGGTTTGGAACAACATTAGCTATAATAAATTATGACAGAATGTAACTATTAATTAAAAAAAAAAATTTCTGTTGTGCTTTAGCTGTGTCACTGCAAATCCAGAATGCATACTAAAAAGATAAAAAGGAACAATGACATTTGCTGAGTACTTAAGAACATCTTGTTTGTGATTGGTTGCCTTTTAGAACTGTCAAATGCAATTTCTAGCAGCCAAATTTCATTCTCAGACAGAGTGACCATGTATTCAGTTTATCCAAGTATGAGACCTTAGTATCAGTTCCAATCTGGCTGAACAGAGGTGTTTGTGTTGAAATTTGCATTAAAGGCATAATTCACACAAAAACTAAAATGCTCTCATCATTTACTCACTGTCATGCCATCCCAAAACACAAACAAATATTTTTAGGAGAATATCTCAGCTCTGTAGGCTTCTGAAAGTGAAATTGATAGTGGAGATTTATAGTAAAATAAGGACTTAAATAATGATCTGTTTCTCACCCAAAGTCATTTCATCGCTTTGGTAGACATATATTCAACCACTGGAGTATTATGGATTTTTGGAGCTTCAGAGGTCTGGCAACCATTCACTTACATTAAAATGACCAACAGAGCTGAGATATTCTTCTAAAAAATTGTGTTTGTGTTCAGCAGAAGAAAGTCATACTGGGATGGCATGAAAGTGAGTAAATGATGAGAGAATTTTCATTTTTAGGTGAAATATCCCTTTAATGTCAGGTTACTCATCCTGTTGCTCACCAGATATCACATTCCTTTACATTACATGGTTGGATGGCCATATTATGATTAGCCTGAGGAAAAGAGTGATGGAGGTTTGCAATGTTTTATGAAGTGTCTGCAAGTCCTGAAATCAACCCTGTTTTACCATCTCAATTTCCTGCAGTGCATCACCAATGCTGCCCGTGCCCAAAGGATCTCCTCTTCCCTGCACATGCCTGATAAAGTGCTGAATTTTGTGAAGGACCACTTCCTCATGGATAGCGTGATTCGCAGCCAGCCCCTGATGCTCAAACGTAATGTGCGCTACACACAGCTTGCTGTCCATCGGGTGCAGGCTCTCCACAAGACCTACGATGTGCTCTTCATCGGCACAGGTGAGGGCAAAAAGCAACAAATTTAGTTACCATTTACTCACCCTCATGTTGTTTCCAACCCATGTGACTTTCTTTTTTGCGTGGAACACCAAAGGAGGTGTTAGGTAGAATTTTAGCCTCAGTCACCACAATCAATGTATGGAGAGAAAAAAAAAAAGATCCAATGCAAGTGAATGGTGACTGAGGTTAACATTCTCATTTGAACTCTATGTAGAAAAGAAAAAGCATACAGGTTTGGAACACCATGAGGTGGTGAGTAAAAAATTTTTTTTGGTGATCTATCCATTTAAACATATTACTGTAAGTTTGGGATTCTCAGTAAAGGCTGAAATCAGACTAATCACCTGTAAAACTAGACTAGTCTTGAGCTAATATATTTGTCCCCAGTATCAGAGAAAGTGTGCCAGGTCAGGATCAGATTTGCCATTTTGTTTAGCACCTAAGCCTATTACAAATTGGAATAAATATGATTTTAAACTTGCATTCTTGCATTAGAGACTTTCTGATTCCTGTCCCAAGCAATACCTGCACTACAATGGAATTTAAAGGGAAAGTTTTATTCTGTAATGGCCACTTTCACAGTTTGCTGTTCTGTTGCTCATCAGTATTATTGGTAGTGGAGTAATGCATCCATTACATAATGTGTTTGTTAAAGGGATAGTTCACCCAAAATCTTTAATTCTCTCATCATTTACTCGCCTTCATGCCATCCCAGATGTGTATGACTTACTTTCTTCTGCAGAACAAAAATTAAGATTTTTAGAAAAATATCCATTCAATGCAACTGAAAGAGGACCAGAATTCTGAAGGTCCAAAAGCACACAAAGTGAGCAAAAAAGCAATCAATACAAATCCAGTGGTTAAATCTATATCTTCACAAGCGATATTATACAATAGGTGTGGGTGATAAACAAAACAATATGTAAGTATTTTTTTACATAAATCTCCACTTTCACTTCCATATTCTTCTTCTTTTGTTTTTGGCGATTTGCGTTCGTTCTGCATATCGCCACTTACTGGGCAGGAAGGAGAGTTTATAGTAAAAAGGACTTAAATATTGATCTGTTTCTCACCCACAATGATCATATTTCTTTTGAAGATATGGATTTAACCACTGAAGTCATATGGATTACTTTTATGCTGCCTTTTTGGACCTTTAAAGTTCTGGCTACCATTCACTTGCATTGCAAAGATCTACAGAGATGAAATATTCTTCTAAAAATCTTTGTTTGTACTCTGCAGAAGAAAGAAAGTCACACATCTGGGATGGCATAAGGGTGAGTAATTATGAGAACATTTAAATGTTTTGGTGAACTACCCCTTTAAGTCCAGGAACATTTTATTTTTTATTAGATTTTTTGGGAAAATCAAAGTTTATCTAATGCTACTGGATGCTGTCCATTGCCTTAGACACTGGAGAAAGTTTGTATCTACAGATTCAGAACTTATATAAGCCTTTGTTTTTTTTTAGTACTCTTTTTTTTTTTTAAACCAGAAAACCCTGGACTGATTTCAACTGATTTCACCCATAGTGGAAAGAATGCTGCTAAATAACAACTGGGGCTGAGAAACTAAGTTAAAATTTTTACCTTAATATACCTATACCTTTCCTAATATTCAATTTTTTTAAATTGACATTGTTTCCTTAGTCCACAAGAGAGCGCATTAAATACATAAACCATACAGCAACATTATTTTGCTGAAAATAACATTGCTGGCTGTTAAAAAAAGAGCATTCCATTTTCAACTACTATGCATAAAATAAATAAATAAAAAATATTTTCAATATCCCATATTTTCAAATGTTAAGTCAAAAGTTAAATGAAATATAATCCCTTATTCTGCTGATCCAGTTGAAAAAAAGTTACTTGCTGCTGATGCCATCTTGTTTTTGTTGCAGTTTCAAATCGTTTTTGAAGCTTCACATAGTTTTAAGGCGCTATGTTAGAGAATGTTGGAATCCATTGATTTCAAAGAGGATTGTGGGTCACAACGTAGAGGAAAAACACAACAGTTTGTGAAAGATGCTCTGGCATGTGTTCAAAAGAAAAATTTCAAAAGAGAAATAGTGAAATTTTGCTGCAAAACATTCTGACGGAGGCATACATTGGCTATTGAGAATTTTAGACAGGCAGATCCAGGTGTGCTTTTCGGAAATCAAATGAACTCTATTTCCATTTTATTTCAAACTGCCCCTGCTTATTCCACACCCTTAAAACAGATCTTGTGCATTTCTATGCACCCAATGCCCTTTACCAGACACAGTGTGATAAGATTCCAGTGCCAAGCATCTGAAAGTGGTAATGCAGAGCGAAACTCTTTCTACTTATCACTATAAATTCCAAGACACTTGACAGATCAATGCAGACATTGATGTTTTCCTATCTGGTAATAAAATGGTCCAGGATCTTGAATACAACCTATCATGTTATTCATGTTACGTTTCAGATGACGGCAGAATTCACAAAGCCATCAACGTTAAGAACAAGATGCACATCATTGAGGAGCTGGAGGTTTTCCCTGAGCCCCAGCCCATACAACACATTGAACTGGATGATGAGAAGGTAGTTCATTGTCCTGTTAAATTAATCTACCTTGTTTGTCCTTGTTATGCACACTGGAGAAAATGTGCCTTGGTGAACTGACATTGTGGCCGGATAAGGGACCCCTTCAACCATTGATAACGAGGCCTACGTAGAAAAGACTATATCCTAACTGAGATAATTAAATCCTTGTTTCCTCTCTGGGAACTGTGAGTAGATGGGAGACAAACACGGTCTACACACCACTCACTTTATACTTCAGCTGTGTGTAACTCAGGCTGCTGACATGGGGCATTGTACAGCTGATATGTATAGACTTACACCATATGAACTATTTGAAAATGTCTAATTGCTTCTGTCAGTGCAATTATCAACTATTAGCATTTACAGCATGTATACTTGCATCTTTTACATGTATCTCTATGCGTCATAGTTCTGTAAATAGTGGTTGTCCTTTGGAGTGGCCTTCCTCATTTCTGTTGTGTTTTCATTTCATACAGGGACTGTTGTTTGTGTCCAGCTATTCTGGTTTGGTTGAAATTGCTTTAGCCAACTGCTCCAACTACCAAAGCTGTGAAGAGTGTGTGCTGTCTAGAGATCCTTACTGTGTCTGGACAGGGAAGCAGTGTACAAATTTCAGACATGCTCCACCCAAGAGGTTTGTATGTTTCACTTACTATACAACCCATCCACAACAGTTACAATTACAAGCTAACAAATACAGTATACTAACAATTTTAAATCTGTAACCAGAAAAGCATATGGCAATGTTACAGTCTATTTCATGCATGCATTTTAAATTAGTGCTAGAACTAGAGTACACTTACAAAGACAACAACACTATTGCCAATGAGTTATAATGGTAAAACTTTAGTTGGAATTAGTGGTCGACCAGTATATCGCCGAAGCAGATAAATCAGCCGATATTTCCAGATTTTGTTTTTACTTATCGCGTCGGCCAATAAAATTTCCCATTTGGCTGATTTGTTTCTTGAGGGCAGAGAATCGGCTGCTTGCACGTGAAGTGACTGAGATGCGTAAACGACCAGTCATTGTTCGTTATGTTGTACTGTCTGAATATCAGAGCAGCAGAAGACGCATTTGAGCTCATTATGTTAGTGCTCGCATGATTCATTCTCCCTCTCTCTCCTCAACAGTTCCCTGTATATTTTAACTGTCTTGTCTAATGATAAAAAGGCAAATATCAATAAAACTAATCATATACTGTCTGCAAATATGCACATATCTCGTTTAAACAGATGTAATAAACCAACCTCACACAACTTCAGCAGATCCAGCATCCCGTGGAGTGCTCATATTTCTTCCTCTGAAGCACATATTCCATCAGTCTCTCCTCAACAGTCCCCTGTAACTTTTAACTTTCTTTTCTAATGATAAAAGGAAGATATCAATAAAATTCTATTATATACCGTCTGCATGTGCTGATATCTTGTTTAAACAGATGTCATTTACAAACCTCACAAAAATCCAGTGTTTTCTTCCCGTCAAGCACTTATCTAATATATTCCTCTGAAGCGCATATTCTATCAGCCAGAATCAAAACTTCAGGGTCAAAAGTTCCTCTGATTCACAAATCATGATGGCGTGGCAATCCAGGCCGTTTAAACTGTCATGATATTGCTGCTTGTGCTCGATCCGCACAAGCTCGTGAGTGCAACTTCAAAGTAAATGCACTTCACACACGCTAAATGTCTTTTTCACTATGTACTGTATATATAATTGGTTTGAGTCTATGTTTTTTGAGAAAATGCAATTGCTAATGTGGACATGCCATCTGTGGATGCTGGACTACTGTGTGTACTGTTATTTCCTTCATCCTAATATATTAACAATTTCTTCATGTGCAAATAAATTGCAAAAATTTTATGACTAAACAGAAATCAGAAGAAACTGCTATCTACCATTTAAAATACAATATTATTTTATATTTTATATTATTATTATAAGTTAAAGTTTATTGTAAAATTGTGTAAATATAGTGTTAAATAAGAGTTTATTCATTATTTATCAATTTTATGTTTATGTTATTTACTATATTAAATTGTGTGATATATTGGCATTGTATTGGCCTATCGGCCATCGATATTCGATCGATCACTAGTAGGAATGATTGTTTTAATTGAACATGGCTCTTCTGATTTGCAAAAATCATTAGAAATCAGTCTTCATTTCATAGACATTAGGGATGGGAATAGTTAGGTTGGTTCCTTAAGGGTTACATAAATGATTATTTGAGTAAATATATAAAGGGTAATGTACAGTCAGCTGGTTGTTATTGCACAAAAAACCCAGACAGGATGATCAGGGGTCTTGTATCATCCTGAAGGTGTTTATTTTTTGAAAACAACTGGTTGACTGTACATTATCCCACTTGTTACATTGCTACTAACCAAATAAATAAATACATGGACATAAAATATTGTTTTGCATTGAAATTATGTAATTTGAGAAGAAAGAAATCACTGAATAGCTAAAATCCACCTCTGGTTTGCATTGGAGTTCTGTTGATGTGAAAATGACTGTCTGACTCCTCATTATTTAGCCTATTCCAAGACTACTTGCTAAATAAACAAATAAATGTACATGAAACATTGATTTGAGTTTAAATGATTTTATTAGCTTACTTAATTTATTAACTTACTTACAATTGTGGAGATCACAGAGTGATCCGATAGGCTGGAAAGATGGCTCACAGTACCCGGATGAGTGGATGTGCGGTTGTTACTGAGAAATATCAGGCCTCTAGATGGCGCCATTGATCAATCAGAATCGAGTATTCCAGAAAGCCGTATAATAATTGGAAATAAGAAATGCTAAATATTTATTTTTAATTCTCTTAAAAGAACCGGCTCAAAAGGGTAATTTTTTTCGGAAATCAGACTACACTGGTTGCACTGTAGCTGCACACAAAGCTTGCAAAACACTGTTAGAATATTTTAGGACTGTTCTCCATCTGTATCGGTGGAAGAATACATGTTCGAGAATTTCTTACAGAGTCAAAAGATATGAAAATAACTTGATTTAAGTATTTTTAAATGGATCCAATTCTGAATAAGATCCTGAAAAGGTTCTCAGTTCCCAACCATAATTTACATTTAGCTACAACTGAAATGTAATTTAGTTGTAGTCTTATATTTATTCATTTTCTCCTAGTCAATGGCAACAAGATGTAGATGACGCCAACACTGCCATGTGTAAATTGGCAATGCCTAGCCCAAGTTCTGCAAGAATATCTATACCACGTAAGTAGATTTCTTGCAATATCTAACCTCAATTTGAACCTTTGAACATTGAAGAGTCTGTTTCCATCAAACCTCAAAGTGCCATAGAGTGCATGAAGCTAAATCAAACTATGCCAATTCTGAAAGCACTGTGGTAAATCATTGTGGCATGACCAAACACATTTATTTAGTACCTCCAGCAATGGATTCTAATAGAGTGTAAGTAATTTAAGTGATTTGCTATGTAAGATGAATATTTTTTTATTAATATATGTGTTACTAATAACCCAATTTAAACCACAGGTTTGCAATCATGTCAAGTGATACAAATTCCAGCCAACACATTTACAGTTCTACCTTGTAAGCTGCGTTCCAACTTAGCCGAGAGGCGATGGGCATACAGCAATACCGTAGAGCGATTTGTCTATCCAAATCCTGAAGGGGGGCTAGTGGTGGTCGCCCAAGTGGACAGGGAGGAAATCTATGAATGTTGGTCTGTAGAAGAAGGATACAGACAACTTCAGGCCAATTACTGCGTTAAAGCTGAGCCTGAAAGCACCACCCTGATTGGACGTTCCAGGACACAATTAGTGCCACAGGGGGAGGCTATTATCCTACCTGGAGAAACATGGTCACCGCAGAAAACCAAAACTTACTGGAATGAACTGATTGTGGTGTGTGCCTTACTTGTCTTCTCCCTGGTGGTCCTGTCTCTGTTTGTGGCTTACCGGAACCGAGACCGGATGAAGTCCGTGTTAAAGGAAGGTGAGTGCCCCAATAAAATGAGTGCCATGCAACAAAAGAAACCACGGATTCCTGGAAAGCATACGGAGAGCCTTCCATTAAATGGCAACAATATCCCGCCCTCTGTGTCCGACCACAAGGGCTACCAGACGCTAAATGATAACTACATCTGCAGTACACCCACCCATGAATGCTCCTCTCCCGAGAACAGTAAGAGCTTTTCCGAATCTGAGAAGAGACCACTGAACTTAAAGGAGAGCCATGTGGAGATCTCGCCGACGTGCCCGCGGCCTCGAGTGCGACTGGGCTCGGAGATCAAAGACTCGATTGTTTAAGTCTAGAAAGATGGCGGTGAAGCCGTGGTTTGGAAGGACTGTTAATACTAGTGGCCTCAGACTGAACAGCACCAAGGGAGGGACAGACAGAAATAACTGGAAACATACCATCACTGGGTTTTATTTTGCACTTTGTCCTCTCATTTTGTCTTGGTGATCTGTTCACATTTCTCAGTCACTGCCAAGTCTGTGAAGCACTCAGAGCCGCAACGAGTGGCACGCAAGGCCTTTGTAGCTATGCTAGAGTAAACTTATTATGGGCATTGAGTGACATTAATCCAGTGGTCCGACATGTACCTGCCCAGTCCGTCCTAATTGCCCTGTGGCATCTGATTGAAAGCAATATGATGCCCTTAGGGTTCAATAACCTGTCATGCTCCCATCTCCCATCCCTGAATCTGCCATTTAGAGTTGGTTGTCCTGCAAATGGAACCAGCTATAGTTGAACAACAAGAAACAAATTCAAACTTTAGTCTATAACAGAGTCGACTAGGATTCTCTGCTGAATATAGTGCCTGACATCAGATGATTAGCTTACATTTAATCATTAAGTGGTACATCAAGAGCTTTGAAAAGCCAGATGATATATGCAAAAACCTTTACGCGGTATATCATCATGACCTCAGCACATAGCAGGCATACTATGCAAATCACATAGAGGAAACTGAACGGAGAAGTATCATGTAGAGAGCTAACTTACAGTACACAGCTGTCCTAGTACAATAAGTGATGCCACGTTCTCAGTATTCTACACAGG
Organism: Moxostoma hubbsi; assembly: GCA_032164185.1. Taxonomy (NCBI): domain Eukaryota; kingdom Metazoa; phylum Chordata; class Actinopteri; order Cypriniformes; family Catostomidae; genus Moxostoma; species Moxostoma hubbsi. Next base: position 18,003,577 of record JAVLUX010000019.1, read on the forward strand.
TTCTCAGAGATACACATGTTAAATACAGTATGCAAGTGAGATTGATGCACATTCCCATAATAGATGAACCCACAGTGGGTTTTCAGTATGTAGGACTCTATAGGACAAAGAAGGCACATTAGCAATACTATGAGTATATCCAAGGAACAAACTATGTTCTGAACATGAGACAACAAAATTTGAATGCAGTGTCTATAGGAAAGATATCTCGATATGACTATACCGCCAAAATATGTACAACCAAAATCAGTAGTTAACAGACCAGTAAAATAGAGTAGCCCTTCTATGTAATAGAAGTCAATTGAAGTGACCAAAAGTATCTTGAGATTGTTTACTGATCCAAATTGGTCGTCTGATGTGCCAAAAGATTTTTTATTTATTTCAATCTGGTGTTTAGATCTGTCAAGAGCTCTATTTTCTTGACACAAAATTGTATTTCTCTCTGAGTAAAAATATAAATGTTGCCATGATGTTAACTCAAACATTCTAAATTCTAATAAAGTCTTTGCATTTGGACAGAATGGAAATGTTCCTGTCTTCGCTGTATGCAAATGCATACATTTTTGCGGTTAAGGCTTTACATGCCCATCTATATAAGTTATAAGTTCTATGCTCTGGAAAAATGTAGAGCAACCAGCAGATTATTATTATATTTTGTATTTATTTATTTTTTTCATGAAAAAGTGCCATGTTCACTGTAACACCTTAAGGCAAAGGCAGGCTAACATAAGTGTTTGGGTGGGAGCAATGACAATAGGTACATGAAATAGTCCATTATAATTAGTCAGCTGCCAAAAGAGTTGTAGTGTGTTAATTTCAAACTGGATTGGACATGTCGCTATAAAAGAATACTTGGTTGGTATGAAGCAATGAGGATGGAAACAGGACACACAAATATGTAAGTTAATATTGCATAGCATCAACATTAGGATCCATGTAAAAATGTATAGTTAAGTTCCAGTATCATCTATTAAGAGTTTTACCACACAGAAAAATCCCAAAGACAAGCATTGTATATTGCACCACCCAAGTGTGTAATAAAAAAAAAAAAAAAATATATATATATATATATATATATATATATATATATATATATATATATATATATATATATGATTTAATAGCTATTGATCTTCAAAGATTGTGCAGACATTTGTGTTGTGAATGTAGTTACTTATTGATTGAAAAAATATTCTTTCAACTGAAACATTGTGTCTTATTTAAATTTATCATAAATGTTTGAAAGAGGGACATTTACTTTTACATGATCAGACAAAGTAGCTGTGCATTGGCAATGCTGCTGATGGACTATGACTTTGATCACAAAGTTGTATAATTATATTGTGTCTTTAAGGGGAGGTATTCAAAAGCTTTTAAAGGGATAGTTCACCCAAAAATGAAAGTTCTCTCATCATTTACTCACTGTCATACCATCCCAGATGTGTATGACTTTCTTTCTTCTTCTGAACACAAACAAAGATTTTTAGAAAAATATCGCAGCTCTGTAGGTCCATACAATGCAAGTAAATGGTGGCCAGCATTTTGAACATCCAAAAACACAAAGGCAGCATAAAAGTAATCCATAAGGCTCCAGGGGTTAAATCCATATCTTCAGAAGCGATATGATGGGTGTGGGTTAGAAACAGATCAGTATTTAAGTCCTTTTTCTATAAATCTCCACTTTCAATTCCACATTCTTCTTCTTTTGTTTTTGGAGTCATGGATTGCTTGTATGCTGCCTTTGTATGCTTTTTGAAACTTCAAAATTCTGACCATAATTCACTTGCATTGTATGGACCTACAGAGCTGAGATATTCTTCTTAAAATATTTTTTGTGTTCAGCAGAAGAAACTAACTCATAAACATCTGGGAGGGCAAGAGGGTGAGTAAATTGAGAGAATTTTCATTTCGGGTGAACTATCCCTTTTTATGTTATATTGGGATTGGATGAAACAGGCAGCATATTGCTGCTTTTTTACCAGAATGCTTTTTTGTTGTTGTTGTTGCACAGAATGTGGGAAAGGTTTAAATGAAAGGTTCTGGGAATTATCTTCTATCGACAATTCTGTAGTTAGAGGGTTTTTATAAATGCTTCCAAGCAATATTTTGTGAGTCTAAGGTTGTGTGGAAAAACAAATGTAATCGTGTAGCCTTTTTCGTGAATCAAACACATGTGAACAGAAAGCAAACCTCACATGCATGTCTGCTCTGGTGGACTACACAGTAGAATTACCTATTTCCTTGTAAAGTCGCAAACCACTGTATATTGAATGGTCATCTGTGCAACAGTCCACTGCAAGGGTATGTCTCCACTGTGCTAATATCTACAGATGTCTGCTAATATCACATTTATCACACACAGAGAGAACACTTACACTTACTGAATATGTTTAAAGCACAAAAAAGAAATACATAATGTATTTGTAAAAATAATAGAACTGTTTTACATATTCTCTGATCACTTTCACAATTTCATGCAAAAATTATTTAAATTGTAAGTAAATTTACTCATACTTTTCAGTAACTCATCTGATTATTATCATTAGCGTGCTGTTTTACAGAGTAGACAATGTGAAAAATTCACTGTACATCAGCTGCTACCTGCAAACGGTAGATTTAGTCACATATAGATCATATATTCACATTTCTCTCTTTGACTCAGTGCTGAACTGACTCAGACATAAGTTATTGGACTTAGTCTGCTATACTCTTAAACGCTCAGATACATTCTTTATAATGGCGCATCAAGATGCTCTGGCCTAATGTCTTGTAAACTTTAATGTAAAGGTGTATTTGTACATTTTGCTGCCAATGTAAAGAAAAAAAACCTGTTGTGAAATGTATTTTTTGTATTATACATCACTACTGTTTTTGTTGTTTTTATTATATTGTACATAAAAGCACTTTAATTTAATTTTTTTAAATAAATTAAATAAACCCAAGTTAAGTTTCATCATTCTTTTGGACTGTCACAATTATAGTTTTTTAAACTTGCAATTTAAAGTATAGAAGAAAGTGACTTCAAACAATTAATTTTAATTAATAATATTAAAGGTCATACTTCACTTACCGACACGTTTCCTTTAGTCATTTGTACATGCTAAGTTAAATATAAACAGGTAAATCTTTCAATAACATTTATTTTGGCTTTGTCAATAAATAAAAATAGTAGGCTATACCCTTTTCATGGAAATGTTGTTAATGAAAGTAGACAATAGGCTACATGATAAATGGAAATATACATGATATTGTGCAAATATGATGGGGAATGCAGTTTACTTGTGAAAGAAACGTTGTCCAGACATAATTCACCTGTCTTATTTCAGTAGCTGATGGTTTATTGTCCTCTACTGGCAAACAAACATATCCGAGATGATTCATGGAAACAAATCAATATCCCCCACATGTATTATTGATTTGGGTTTATAGGCTTTCTTTTAAAATTTTCCTGAAATTATTTTACTTTACAAACACGACTCTCATGTCTTATATCTTCTCACTACCGTAGCAAAAGTTTAAAAACAACGTTAACTCTATAAAAAAAAAAAATTAAAAAAAAGTCACCATTGACTGTAAAAGTATTTTTTTTCACGCAACTTTTTATCTTGCTTGGAAAATATCACATCCGTGTGAAAAATTGGCTAAACCTAAGCCATGAATGATGTTAGGCAATATGGCACTGCTTTGGACAGTATTAGGAATACATTCAAAAAGCAAACAAAGACTCATGAGGCAGTTCTTCACTTTAATTTACTGTAGCGTTCTTTTTTAATTTTACCCCTTTAAATCTATTTTTGGTGAGTTATATATGTTTGTATGCACTTTAGATATGTGTAAGTTATCATAATATACAGTGCACAGAATAAATGAGAACACCCCCTCTGAAACTTAACAAATTAATCTCTCTCTCTCTCTCTCTCTCTCTCTCTTTACAAATAAGACATATCTGGTGTTCATTTATAATGTAATATTTAAGCAACTGTTGTTTATCAGATATTAATGAAACATGTCAATACTATATCAAAATGATATAAAGGCCATGTTGCAAAAATGAGTGCACCTTCCTGAAAGTTATAATATTAAACTTAACTAAATGTTTTCTGGTGCTAGTAGATTATTCTATTTAACCATCACACTCAAACAGATATAGTTGGTTAAAGTGTAAAAGTTTTACGTCCCTCATTTAATCACTCTCAGACTCAATGCTGACAACAAATGGAACACATGGGAGAGAATCGTCAAGTAAATGAAAAAAGATTATTTAATTGCACATATGGGAACAATGGTACATGAGTATTAGCAAATCACTGTTATTGGCTCAAAACACAGTAGCAAAGGTAACACAGAAATTCAAAAAGAATGGTCTTGTGACAAGATTGCTGAAATGTTCATATAGTTGCTGTAAGCTTTCACCTCATGATGAGCTATTTTTGCCAAGAATTGCCAAGCACGTCCCTCAGAGCTGGCAAAAGGTGTGGGAAGCCAAACTGGAGGGATTGTTTCATCTCACACAGTAAGACACACTCTGCAAAGAAGTGGAATGCATGATTGTCATCCACGCAGGAAGGCACTGCTGAACCCAAAGCATAAAAAAGATTGTTTGTCTTTTGCCAAGGCCCATACTGAAGGTGCAGACCTTTGAGAATCTATAAGCTTGTCTCATGAGCCCAAAGTCATTTTTTTGTTTTTGGATCTGATGGAATCCAAAATGCATGGTGTCACACAGGAGTAGTGCAAGGTACCCACAGTGATGTGCAGTGGTGGTAGTTATTATAAGTTATTATTGGTGTGCTGCAGGTGTGGGGGAATTGTAATTCTTCAATTGCATAATGAACTCACAGATGTTTATTTTTATTTTTTATTTTTTTTCAAAATCTTAAAAGAGAAGATGCCACACTCGCTTCCCACCACAAAGTCAGGCATTTTTTTTTATTTTTTTTACCATGACAACAACCCTAACATTTTTCCAAAGCCACTGCTTCCTTCTATGGATAAACAAGACAGTATGTCACCCAACCTCAACCCTGTTTAAGCACCTGTGTGGTGCAAGTCGGGCATCACTCCCCATTAAACAGAGTACTCAAAGAGGTTATCCTCCAGGAGTGGAAGAGGATGTGTGTGACAATATGTCATGAACTTGTACACTTGATGTCAAGAAGGGTCAGACAGTATTTTTAAAAGTTATGAAGGTCTTTCTAAGTACACTATTGTACACTATTTAAATTTATTTAAAGGTGTACTCATTTTTGCAACCCTTTACTTAAGCAAAACTGCCAGATTTAATTATTTTACAGGTATTGATAACATATATTTAGATTATGTTATTAAGTACATGTTAAATACACTTCAGTTTTGTCATCTTTGTATAAATTGTAATAGTAATAATTTAGAAATTTAGTTATATCTTTATGTTCAGGGGGGGTGTACTCATTTATGCTGTATATTTACACACACACACACACATACATACATACATACATATATATATATATATATATATATATATATATATATATATATATATTTACACTCACCTAAAGGATTATTAGGAACACCATACTAATACTGTGTTTGACCCCCTTTCGCCTTCAGAACTGCCTTAATTCTACGTGGCATTGATTCAACAAGGTGCTGAAAGCATTCTTTAGAAATGTTGGCCCATATTGATAGGATAGCATCTTGCAGTTGATGGAGATTTGTGGGATGCACATCCAGGGCACGAAGCTCCCGTTCCACCACATCCCAAAGATGCTCTATTGGGTTGAGATCTGGTGACTGTGGGGGCCATTTTAGTACAGTGAACTCATTGTCATGTTCAAGAAACCAATTTGAAATGATTCAAGCTTTGTGACATGGTGCATTATCCTGCTGGAAGTAGCCATCAGAGGATGGGTACATGGTGGCCATAAAGGGATGGACATGGTCAGAAACAATGCTCAGGTAGGCCGTGGCATTTAAATGATGCCCAATTGGCACTAAGGGGCCTAAAGTGTGCCAAGAAAACATCCCCCACACCATTACACCAACACCACCAGCCTGCACAGTGGTAACAAGGCATGATGGATCCATGTTCTCATTCTGTTTACGCCAAATTCTGACTCTACCATCTGAATGTCTCAACAGAAATCGAGACTCATCAGACCAGGCAACATTTTTCCAGTCTTCAACTGTCCAATTTTGGTGAGTTCTTGCAAATTGTAGCCTCTTTTTCCTATTTGTAGTGGAGATGAGTTGTAGCCCATCCGCCTCAAGGTTGTGCATGTTGTGGCTTCACAAATGCTTTGCTGCATACCTCGGTTGTAACGAGTGGTTATTTCAGTCAAAGTTGCTCTTCTATCAGCTTGAATCAGTCAGCCCATTCTCCTCTGACCTCTAGCATCAACAAGGCATTTTCGCCCACAGGACTGCCGCATACTGGATGTTT